>OX940902.1:1253464-1306007 GCA_954871355.1 Cabera pusaria | reverse complement strand
ATCAACATTTGTATGATCTGAGTTATTTATTTATTTATTATTTATTTTATATATTTATTTATATATATTATTTATTTAGTTATTTATTTATTTATGTAAAAATCATGATTTTATTTTCGTCCCTTTAGGCGTTATAAACAAACAGCAAGCGTGACAGAGTTACAAACATTTTTATAATAGCCTGGATGTAAGTGAAAATACTTTTCCAAGTGGTTGCTATTTTATAGTCTGATTTAATGATACAAGTCTGTGTTTCCTGTTAAACTATAATCCAGGGGTCTTTCAATCTTCTATGCAAGCGTCAGCGTGCCACATCGTCGATCACATCTTCACAAAACATCAGGCAAGATAGTAATCAATGCTTGCTTATCTTGTTTAAAAAAGTTTACGACAACAGCAACGGCGCCTCCTGTTCTATAAAATTATATGACTAAAGTAATAAAATATGTCATCCCAGCAGTTTACATTATACATTTTTGGTCCTCGTATAATAATAAAAACCTGTATTATATTTCTTTGAGAGATATAAGGACTTCGTGAAGTCATTGACTTTTAAAATTATTAGGTAGGTATTTTGTTAGAACAACGTAAATGTGGGTATAAAAATAATCATGTTATTGTAAAAAGATAGTTTAAAAACTAAAAAACCGAGTTCACATGCCACACGACTTAGTTTCAGTAGAAAGTTTGAGGTGGTTATCTTCATATCTCTTGAGATACTCATTAGATCTCAATAAATTGTGGTAGCCGTCGCGCGTCACCAGAAATATATGTATATGCATATACATATCTATACATATATATGTGTATTAACCGTTATGAAAGTACCTACTTAATTAAAACAAAATATGTAATTATCATAATGTAATTTTATTATTTACTTCATCATAATTTCATAGAATCAGGGAATTTAAATACAGATTAGTAGGTGGTTATTGGGTGTTCTACTCCAGCCACATCTGTTGATTAAACGATATACCCAACTGCGTTCGCTCCGCTTGCTGCGCTCACTTGTTGCAGTTGGGTATATCGTTTAATCAACAGATGTAGCTGGAGTAGAACACCCAATAACTAAAAATTGATTATCTCTCGCCACTTGTGTTTTAGAACTCAAAGCCTCCGGTGTAATAATTTTGGATTGTCTCTCGCCGTTTGCGATGTCTAAACACAATCGGTTAAGTGATCCATGGTAAGTTTCACTCTGGGAGCCCAAGGTCGGATTATCTCCACCGATTGCGATTCCTAACCTACCTGTGTTTTGAGCATATCGTATAGTCAGATAAACCTGTTCTACTACTTCTACTAAAGCCGTAATGACTTTTTGTTGGAATACTTACGATAAATTATCGCGCCCTAACCTACCTGTGTTTTGAGTATATCGTATAGTCAGATAAACCTGTTCTACTACTTCTACTAAAGCCGTAATGACTTTTTGTCGGAATACTTACGATAAATTACCGCGCACTATCCAGTGCGACTTATTACCTTTACCGTGCACCAGTCAGTGCAATTAAGGATAAAAGTATAGTGTGACTGAACCGTACCGCACACTATACTTCAAGATTATAAAGGAAAAGTTTTGGGTTTAGTTAATTAATAACACAATGTCAAATTCTCAGGTTGTTACCAGTATTTTGTTCTGGTCCTAACTGAGAATTTAAAAAAATATAATTTTACTTACATCATCTTACAAACCATAAAACCAAATGAAATGTTCAGTTGTTACTGGTGTTTTTCACTGGTAGTGACTAAAAATTTACTTACTTAAATCTTACAAACTAATTTTGTATGACGAAATATTTATTAGATCAAACAAGATACATTTGTATAATTCCAGAGCGTAGGTGTTCATACTGGAAATCTGAAACAATACAAAAAATATTACAAAATTAAAATCTGCTACCCCTAAAGCACCAACTTTTATATTTTCTGTGCTTTAAAGAAATGTGTGTATATACGTTAATTAAAGTTCAAGCGTAGTCACTCACCATTTTCATCTAAAGGATTTTAATTTATTAAATTCATGAAGATCTCATTGTCCCTGCTGCTTGTCGCTCCTGTAAAATAGAAATTGGTACACATTAGTTTAAAACTAAGAATACACAATTTAATTAACAAAAATCTTTACTCAGAATAAATCAAATTAAACTTGGAAATAACTAAACATTAAATCAGTGTGTAGTTAATATAAACAGCAATCGAAAAATAATCATTTTTATGTAATTTTTTAATATTATTTTCTTTACATAACATGTTCAAAATAATTAGGATCGTTTAAAAAACCGACTTCAAATGCTACTGTATTCAATTTGAGTAGCAAGTTTGCGGTTATTATCGCCATATCTCTGGAGATACTTGATAAATTTACAATGAGACCACTACAAAAGTATAATCTTTGAAATAAATATATAATTAAAAAAATCGGACCACAATTGACAGAGAAAAAAAAAATATTTTACAGTGAAACATAGAACATCCTCCTTTTTTTTAAAGTCGGTTAATAGGGCTTTTTGTCGTATGAAGACCTATTTTATTTTTTCGATTTCTAGTTATTGAGAAAATCTTTATTATATAATACGACAGAAACTTGGTTTTTAATTTTATTTTCGAATCAACCAAAAAACTTTACGTTGCAAAATATTATACAATAAAAGCTAGGTACTTACTTGTTATTTCCAAAAAGTTACAGAACTACACTCACCGACACCACAGCCGAAACCGTGCACTTATAGAATGAGGTTTTGTTCACACGCTCGATAGTAGGTACAAACGTATCAAGGTAAAATGGTTTGAATTACAATATGTACATCGTAAGCATTTCTTTTAAGGGTTCGCATACACGTTCGTTTTTAACTCTGCGATTGAACTGTTCTGTAGGTACAGATAAATTTTTATACCATTAAGTTTGCACTGTACAGTTAATTGAATGTTATTTTAACCGACACCTAACCGAGGAGTAGGTTCTGAATTCGTCGGAATCTTTTTTTTATGTATGCTTCTCGATTACTCAAAGATGGCTGTACCGATTTAGAATATTTTTTATATTTGTTTGAAAGGACATGCTTTCCAAGTAATTTCATTTAAATTTCATCGAGATCTCATGACATATCTCAAGAGATATGGAGACAAACACATCAAACTTGGCACATGACTAGCGCGACATTTGAAGTTGGTTCTTTTAGTTTATTAACGATTTTAAATTATAATTATTACCATTCAGTTAAACTATCATTCATATGTATAGTCACACTATTTAGTGAAAACGAGCAGTTTAAACTCAAGGTGTGTAGCGGCCTTAGGACAAATTACTTTTTAACCGACTTAACAAAACGAGGACTTAACAGATAGCGTTTGTACGAATTACTTTTTTGTTTATTATATCATAGCTCAATCATTTATGAACTGATTTGTTTTTTTTTTTTTTTTTACTGACTTCACAAAAAGGAGGATGTACTCAATTCGTCTGTATAATTTAATTTTTTTGTCACTTCAGAACCTCATCATTTATTAACTGTGTGTGGATTTGGACAATGTTTTTTTTTTATTTTTTTACCGACTTCAAAAAAAGGAGGAGGTTTCTCATTTCTACCGATATTTTTTATGTTTGTTCGCGGATAACTTCGTCGTTTATGAACCGATTTTGATTATTCTTTTTTTGTTCGAAAGGAGATATTCCAAGTGTAGTACCATGATAATTTTATCGAGGTCTGATGAGTACCTCCAGAGATATTGAGATAAACATCTCAAAATTGGTACTGAAAATGAATAGCGCGGCATTGAAGTCGGTTCGTTTTTAGTTTTTAAACGATATTATTATTAATAGAATATGTTTACAGTGTAGTTCCATTTTAATTTTAACGAGATCCGATAAGAATCTCCAGAGATATGGAGATAGATACCTCAAACTTAGTACTGAAAATGACTTGCGCTGCATGTGAAGTCGGTTTTTTTGTTTTGCAAACGAACTTTAATTATGTAAGAAAGTAAATAGTAATACTTCCCGTGTGGTGTATTGTACAGTTCAAATAATTAGATACCGTCTTATTATCTAAACACATAAAATATGATTGTAATATTTTATGCACTGACTTTTAATTTTTCTATCTTTTAATCTATCGTAGTCGGGTAATGGTGTGAGTTTTTATATTGTCATCCGAGTAGGCGCTATCTTTCTTTGATCCGATTTCAAAGGTGGTGCGACCATTAGCTTCAAATTTGCTTGTTTTGTTAAAGTACGGGTACTTAATATCTTTTGAATTGGAATATTATTTGCTGACACATAAAAAGTATTTGCTATAAAATCGCGTAAAATTAGAAAACTGACATATTCTTCGCTGGTTCATCATCCTCGAGAATCTCGCTGCCTGCCAGACCCTACCAACCGCCCGCCACCCTGCTCAGCCACCGCCTGCCACCCTGCTCAGCCGCCGCCTGCCACCCTGCTCAGCCGCCGCCTGCCAGACTCCGCCAGCCACCGCCAGCCCGCCTGCCGCCTGACATTGCGCAGCCACGACACTTCGAGAAAACATCTACAGAAATATGTGAGTGAGTATTGTCTTATTACGTGTTTTTTTAAAATCTTTGTTCCATCCATACTCATTTTTTTTTTTTTCTCAGGTCGGACTCTGAATACGAATCTGAAGCAATCGTGGCCACAGCACCGTCGGTGTTGTCGCAGCCTACCAAGAAGCCAAAAGCCTCAAAGCGCAAGATCACCCCCGTCGTTAACGCTGCTGCCCTTGCTAAGCGCGGTCATGCATCATATTCACCATCCTTCACACCACCCGATTTGCAAGAGCCGGAATTTTCGTGGTACGTATATATATATATATATATATATATCTGATAGGTTATCGTTTTTATCGCTTGGTGGTAACTACTACTAGGTACCGATGCAGGGCCCCAACCGTACTATAATTAACGTATATACGATAATTTAGGCCTCCGTATTATGTACGCAAATACACGATAAATTCCATACACCACAAAGTTTGAGAATTACGCTCATATTCAATAAAAAATTGAGCATATACTATTGTTTATTGGTCACAGCGCCAGCTTATTTCTTCATTTCAAAACGTTGGTACGCTTATAAAATCTGTGTACTGTGGTCTGTCTTCTCAGCCCGTCTGCCTGTATGGAGTTAAATATACATTGATTCTGTTCTGTATACACAAACAAAGTGTAATAAAAATTATCGTTTTATATGATTTTTTAATGTATTTTAAGCCATTATACTGAGTGTACGATAATCTTGTTTCAAAAACGTTAAAATACGATAATTTCACGGCCCTGGTACGATAATTTCCTCGCTTCAGGTTGGGATCCCTGTACCGATGATGATAATAATTATTTAACAATAATGTATATTGTATGGAGTGAGCAACTTTAAATGATTATTTAACTCTGAATCTAATTATGATGATAAAAGTTCCTAAATATTATCATAACAGTATTTCATCATATTTTATTTTCTTTATTTTACAGGTCTAAAAAACGCAAGTCAGACATCTTTTCGATTCTGAAAGGGGAAGAAAGCGTTGCTGCATCTAACGCATCACAAAGCGCCGGAGGCAACGTATCGACTTCTTCTTTCACGACGAGGGTTTCCGGAGGGCAGAGCCGACGCACCGCAATAGTCTCCGAAGGCGACTTTTACGTTGAGGTGAAGCTTTACAACGTCGTCGACGTTCAAAATACGCCTCCTCAAGAACGCTATAAAAAAGCGTTGACGAGTGTAAAGCTGCGTCTCAACGAACAAACTAAGGAGTGGGAAATTTTACAAGAGTTTCTCATTACGGTGTTTAAATTATTTAAAGATTCTAAACCAACAAAATATAGTGATAAGATTAATTTTAAATAAACAAAACGTCTGCATAGGTTTATTATGGTTTTTATTTTATTAAATTAAGTTAGGTTCATAAAGGTAGATAGAATTATTATAGTATGTTTTGATATATGTAGTGTAGGTAGACTATATTAAACTTTCAAAGTAAAATTTTTAATTAATTTGAAATAAAAAAGAAAATTAAAAGCGTATAATATTATAATACTGACTTCAAAAAATAGGTAACTTTCTATGTAGGTAGGTACTTAAATTAATAATTATATCTAGTAGGTAAACAAGCAAGTAGCTTCTACAATGCCATTCTGTTCAGTTTGTAACACATCTATAAGCGGTAGGCGCTGGACAGGTCATTTGCGAAGTAATACACATAAACAAAACGTTTTAACTGTACCGCATATCGATGTGGAAGGCGTAGATATTGTAGCGACAGCATTTCAGAACCGAATAATATCTTACAGGATTGCTGCGCAATACGCAAATGAACATTCTATTGATGTATTTTTAGATTCAATACGAAACAAAGTCAAACTCATTTTAGATGAATGCATAAAAAAACATATTTGTGTCAAAGTCAACTTCGAAATATTCTCAAAGTTTTTACTTTTCAAAAATAATGAACAAGAAACTAAATCGTTTATGACAAAAAATATCCCTGTTTATGGAAATTATAATTTTGAGCATTTATATTTAAATGTAATCAATACAATACGCACAAAAATTGACCAATTCGAAGAGCAAGATTCGGGTTGGACTTTTCTTAATTGTATGCATATTGAGGTTAATGTTAATAAATATCAACCACTTCGCGGCTCCACGTATATTGAACTACCAATATTCATCAAGAAAAAGAAAGCATGTTTAAATATTCAAAACAACGATAAACACTGTTTTCTGTGGAGCGTGGTTGCAGCCCTCTATCCAACTAAAAACCATCCTGAAAGGGTTTCGTCATATGTACATTTTCGCAATGTACTAAACACTGAAAACATTTCGTTTCCCATGACTTTATCTGATGTTAAAATATTCGAAGAAAACAATCCAAACCTAAGTTTTATCATTTTTGGCTTAAAAAATAACAAGACTGTTGTAGGCCCGCTTTATAAATCAGAAAGCCATGAAAATAAAAAAACGATTCACCTTCTTTGGATAGAAAACAACACAACATCTCACTATTGTCTCATAAAGAATTTATCGAGACTGGTGAGAAGTCAAATAACGAAGCATAAAGGACAGATCTATTTTTGTGACACTTGTTTGTTGTTTTTTAAAACGGTTGAGGATGTAGAAAGTCATACCTGTAACGGAATTGTCACTGTCCTACCGGAAAAAGGGTCAGTAATTAAATTCAAGAATTTCGAACGCAAACAAGACATTCCTTTTGTAATTTATGCTGACTTTGAAACTATGCTAGAAGATGTAAGCAAAAGTGAATCAGATCCTCAAAGTTCTTATACGCGCACTACACAAAAGCATACACCTATCGCATTTGCTTACAATGTGATTAATTCTCTTGACCCTTCTTACAATAAATTCGTAATCTTTAGAGGTCCTCATTGTGTAGAAAAATTTGTTAGCTCTCTTTACAAAGATGTTCGGGATATCCATGCAGTGTTATCACAAAACGTTCCCATAATTTTTAATGCAAACGATGCAATTGATTTTAGGAATGCAGTTCGATGTCATATTTGTGAGAGTTTTCTATTCGGAGATAAGGTCAGAGACCATTGTCACCTTACTGGACAGTATCGGGGTGCAGCTCATAGCTTATGTAATTTACAGTACAAAGTTCCAAAGTTTGTGCCAATTTTTTTCCACAATTTAGCAGGGTATGATTGTCACTTGTTTATAAAAACACTTGGTGAAGCGCCTGGACCAATAAAAATAATTCCTAAAACGAAAGAAAATTATATCTCTTTCACAAAATTCATTCCAATATCAAGAGACGAGTTTGTTCAGTTAAGATTTGTAGATTCGTTTAAATTTTTAGGAACCAGTCTAGAAAAATTGGTTAAAACCATGAAAACTCATGAGTTTACTCATTTAAGGAATATTTACCCAAATGAAAATGAGTTTTCCCTTCTAACTCGTAAAGGCGTTTACCCTTACGAGTACATGAACGCATGGGAACGTTACAACGAGCCATTTCTGCCAAGCAAAGAAAGTTTTTATAGCTCTCTCAACAATGAGCACATATCAAATAAAGATTATGAGCACGCACAGTCAGTTTGGACCCAATTTGAAATTCGGAACCTAGGCGAATATACCGATTTGTATTTAAAAAGTGATGTGTTGTTGTTAACAGATATATTTGAAAACTTTAGAAAAACTTGCAAACATTACTACAACTTGGACCCTGCATTCTATGTTACAGCACCGAGTTTATCATTCGATGCTATGCTTTATAAAACAGGCATTGAGTTAGAACTAATAGATGACTTTGCTATAGTAGATATGTTACAGACAGGCATACGAGGAGGTGTGGTAATGGCAGCACATAGGCATGCCAAAGCAAACAACGAATTTATTTTCGACCATGATCCGTTGATGCCAGAATCATTCATAGTCTATATAGACTGCAATAATCTTTATGGATACAGCATGTGTCAAACATTGCCCTTGTCAAACTTTAGGTTTCTTGATCAATCAGAAGTTAATAAACTAGATGTAAATAATGTATCTGATGATGCAGAGTTCGGCTTCATTCTAGAAGTCGATCTCATTTATCCAAAAAAATTACATTGGGAACATAATGATTTACCGTTTTGCCCCGAAAAAGATATTCCACCGGGTGGAAAAAATGAAAAGTTAATTCCAAATCTTTATGACAAATTTAATTATGTTATACATTATGTACATTTAAAAACCTGTTTAAGACATGGTTTGATCTTGAGACGAGTACATCGTGCTATAACGTTTCGACAGAGTGCATATTTAAAACAATACATCGATCTTAATACAAATTTGCGTCAAAAAGCAACGTCAACTTTTGAGCAAGACTTTTTCAAATTGCTCAATAACAGTGTTTTTGGTAAAACGTTAGAAAACAACCGCAAGAAGGTCCATGTTGAGTTGATAAATCAATGGAATGATCAAAACAATAGAACTAAAAAAAGAAATAACGCAGAAAAATTAATCGCGAGTCCAAACTTTCACAGTGCTTCAGTTTTTACGGAAAGTTTGGTTGCGATTCAATTAAAGCCTAATCGTATAGTATTAGATAAGCCACTGTATATCGGATTTACAGTTTTGGAATTATCAAAATCACATATGTATGATTTTCACTATTCTATATTTAAACCATTTTACAGGGACCGCTTGACGATGTGTTATACTGATACAGACAGCTTTATTTATCACATCCAAACCAAAAATTTTTATCAAGATGTGAAAAATACGTTTTTGGAGTATTTTGATACCAGTAACTTTTCTGTTGATAATTATCACAAATTACCAATAATTAACAAAAAAGTACCAGGACTTTTCAAAGATGAAATGGGTGGAAAAATAATCACTGAATATGTAGGATTACGCTCTAAATTATATTGTATAAAAAATACTGACACTGAAATTAAAAAGGCTAAGGGAGTAAAATCATGTGTTGTTCGAGATCTTAGTATCTTAGATTATACAAACACATTGCTTACATCAAATACACTACGCAAGAAAAACATATTGTTTAAAAGTATAAAACATGAAATATTTACACGTTCTGTAAACAAAATTGCGCTTTCTAGTAGCGACGATAAACGATTTATTTCGCAAGATAAAAAATCAAGCAGAGCTTGGGGTCATATTTCAATTCTTGGGGTCTAATCTAATGAAAGTAGCTTAAGATTATCTGTAAGATGAAATAAATATGTAATATAATAATAATAATAATAATGTTATAATAATGTAAAGTGAACCTTAAGTAAGAATATAGTGAATAAACGAATTTCATTTAGAATACTTGTTGTTTTTATTTTATTTTAAGAGCCTTAACATCTAGCTTAAGTTAATAATGCAAAATCAATTTAATGTTTGTGAAAAATTTTGTGTAAGCTATTCCTGTAATCTACGTAGATACTTCAAATTCACTAACGCAGCATAAACTTTTAACACCGACGCAGGTGCACTGACATGTCACTACATGATTTTGCACATTCGACAAACATTGAATAAAATTCATCATGCCCTGCTCATTATAGCCTGTTCGAGCGTCGTAGTTAACACACATATTCACATACTTTCAAGTCGACTTAAGACGTAAGTTTTGAACTTTTATTCCTTTATTTCTATTTACTCGATATTATCCATAAAAATGACCCTAATAGTTTTCTATTTTGTTTCAGATTATGACAGACATTGTAATAAATAATAACAGTGAGACTCAAGATGGACTTTTTGGAATTAATACCCAAGACCTTCTTTTCCACTGTGCGCAGAATCCGTTAGAAGGCTTTGACGAAATTTTTCCAATCACTAATCAGAAGAAATCGTCTCCAAAACGTCCAAAACGGAAGACAAAGAAGACACCTGGTGAAACTAAAAATCTTCGCAATAGTATGCGGCGATCATCATTTGTTTTAAACCGTGAAGCATACAAAGGGAGACGTTTGATTCAGATCAAAATAATAGACATTAGTGGTGATAACAGTGACACTGAAAGTGATGTTGTAATATCGGCTCAATATATAGTAAAAGATTTTACGGACAGAATATTAGATCAAACCGAAAGAGTGATTAAAAATATATCTGAAAATATAATAAGTGATTCTGACTGATGAGACGCATAATTGAATAACATTATTTTTAAATAGATCAGTTAAATTAAATTAGAAGTGATTCTTAAGATGTTTAATCAAATCAGTAAGTAGTATCTCCCTGAATGCATTGTACTATTTAATTCATTAAATTTAAGATATGTTTTAATTTTCGATATTATATTAAAAACCTATTCAAATATCTGCTGTATTTTAATTCCTAAATACTCACCACTTTAATTCTTTAAAATATAATTTGGTAGAATAAAACAACAACCAGTTTAGGCAATAATTATTTTATTTTATTTAAAACATTAAATTAAATTCTTAGCTTACATTGAATAAATGTATATTATTATTATCATACCACTTTTTTAAGCACAATACATTTTTTAATGCACACATTTTCGTGTGTTGTACACAATTTAAATTTATATTAGGTTTTTCATAGTCGTGATATAATTTTAAAAAATTAGGACATCCTTTTTCTCCCACATCTATTATTTCACAGTTCTCACAAAGGCCTTTGATCCACATAACTTTCTCAGTTCCTTTTGTTAACACTTTTTTATTATTCAAATATGGTATTATAATTCTTTTGAATTCCCTGTAGTCAATGTGGCCTTCACTCCAGAAATATCCTCGATTTGCTTCTATCCACCGCACTTGTTTCTTTTCTTCGATCGATAAGTTTTTAAATGGATAGGGGGGCTTGACAAGAAAGGTTTGGGTATTTTCTTCGTTTAAAATAGACAATTCTTTTATAATAAAATTATTTTGTGTATCTTTGAATCCTTGTACATCCACGAATATATATTTTATTCTGCAAGGATTCATATTTTAAGATATTTTTTTTACTATATTACTCAACGGTCTGTACTCGATGATGGAATCGTTTAAAATAAGACAATATGCAGCTGTCTGATCAGGTATTTCTGAATGACATTCAAGTTCCACACGTACGCTAACTACAGGACCTGACTTAAGGTTTTCGCTTTGTCTAGAGCAATCGATTACAAACAGCGGTGCTTTTTCTTTGAATTCAGAAGTACTTAGCAGTGGTTCACTTCTGCGTCCATAATAAGATGTCTGAAACCTGACATATTGCTCATACAATAATGAATATTTATGATCATCAAGACTAATATTCAAGTTTTCATATGGAAAATAGTTAGAGTTAAGATATACTTTGACATCTCTTAAATAACAAGGGTCGAATTTTGATATATCGCGATCAGCTAAATTTTTTCTATTTGTTTGTAAGCCTATGATTACATATCTTGGCTTTTCAATCTGTGAGGACGTTTTAATTGACCAAGTATGCTTAGTTGTTTTAGGTAATAAGGGATACTCATATAAATCCCAATTTCTAAAAGCCAAATATAGAGAACGATCCTTTTCCAATAACTTTAGTAAATTAACTTTTTCTTTATCTGATACCTTGACGTGTGGAACGCGCCAAACTAACTTATTTATTATTATATCTTCAAGAACCTCACCAGATGGAACTTTCAAAGAATTCAAATTTGTATTACTGCGTAATAATATCAGTTCATGTTTACAATTCATAATTATTTTCTTATAATCTTCAGCAAAGCCCAAAATATTACTAAGAGGTATTGAGGCAGAAAAACTATTTCCATGGGTTGTTTTTGTTCCATTTATATCCCAACCCCAAGCTTTTGCTATCTTAGCTTCATTTTCATTAAATGATACTAAACTCTTCATTGTTGTAGTCATTCCAGCATTTTTGATTCTATCTATTTCAACTCCATTTAGTTCATAACGAATATCTTGAAAAAGAAACAGTAATGGATTGTTTGTGAATTCCACAGCAGTAACTTTTAGTTTTGTATCCTTCTTTATGATGTTTACTGTTCCTTCTAAATAAAGGGTACTTGCTGATGGTAGTATGTATAAATCCTGCTGATTGATAGGTATGCGGATTTCATCATTCCTGTTAAAACTTGTTACGTAAGGTTTATATGAATGATATTCGATACCGTCTATGGTGTTATCGTATGCTGGTGAACTTGTTATATCCAAAATGTTCATTTTAATAGACCAATTAATTTCAGGAACTTTTTATTTTCCCTGGTCAATTTAATTTTTTTCTTAGTTGTTCCTTTTCGGATTGTTCGATGAGTACTGATGTGTTTCATTATTGAATTACTACTTTTATTGAAGTCGATCATCTTTTCCTGATATGCAAATATAATTGAACTTCTTCACCGCGTAGATTTATTAAATTATTATTAATATCTAATAATCTAATATTAATAGTGCTGACGTCAATTTGATTGACAGGAAAATAAATTATATTCTTTGGCACTTCTATTATTCGGTATCCTGGAGGCACGTTAGGAGCAAATTCATAAAGAATATGGCTTGGTTTTCCATTAATATATGATCCGCTCACTATATCACATTCGACTCTTACCACTGTTGTCGATAAAATGTTAACTGGGAGTTGCGACTCGTGTATTATATTGGCTTTAAGAGTTTTATTACCAAATCCTAGTAAAGTTCCTGGAGAATTAGCTTTTTCAAAATGGATATCTTTAGAGCAGAAGATAAACGATTTCAACGTGTTATTATTGCAAAATAAATTAAAAGCGACTCCTTTTTTTACGTTTGACTTTAGATAATCAGAAATATCTTGCAGTTCATAAGTGCCTTCTGGTATGTCTACGACTTCGTTATTGTCATAATAATATTTATTGTTTCTGTTATCAATGTTAGGTATTGAATTGAATGTTGAGAAATATAACAGAGCACACTCGTATTCATCATCAAATTGTAAAGCTGGATAATAGGTAGTGGATAAAATAGAGGTGTTGCCTGTTATTGACAGCGTGAAAGACATTTTAGAAATGATGGTAATAAAAACACGTTTATAAATATATAGTCACAATACTTTATTAGAACATTTTATACAAATAGTATTAGCATAACATTTTTTCCAAAATTCACTTAGGAACTTTAAACATAAATGACCACAATTAGATGTATTAAAACGTTGATATCTACAATAATTGTATGTTATATTAAATTTTAAATATCTTAGTAACTCAATTGGTGGCTTTAAATCACCAAAGCTATCAAAATACTCACAATAGTTAAAATGTTTTACATAGGCTACCCAATGGGTTCCTTCATTCTCTGAGCTATCTAAATTAACAATCGCACACTCAATGTCCTTAGGCTTTGGCGGCAATTCATTTCTCATGAAAACACCTCTAAAGTAAGGTATGTGTTTAGTAGCATACTCTAATATGTCTATATCAGTGAGAGCACGCTTGGGTAACCTTTCTATTAGTTTTTTGAACTATTTACAAAAAGACCATTGCCTTTTTTATATGGTTTTATATATAAGCCTTTTCCTAAGGCGATACTTTCCATCGTTTTATTATGACGTTGGGCTTCTTCCAAATTCTTTTTAGCTGCTTTATGATCATTTACAGCTTTAGTAATACCTGCTGCACCTCCAACCAATGCACCTAGAGCAGACAGTCCTGCGAATATTGGTATAAGTGGTAAAATACCACCTGTTTTTGGTAACGGTATTACACGAGGCAGACACACTCCTTTTTTATTTTTTATCAGTTTTTTCGCAGCTGAATATGCAGCTTTAATAGCTCTAGAATTGCTTTTTGGTTTTAATTTTTTCAGTCGTTTATGTATTGTAGAGACGATCGATTTAAATGTTCTCACGCCAGCACCATGCTTCATTTTGGTTTTCATCACTTTGCTCACAAGCCACGAAGACAGTTTTTCTCCTCTTCCTGCATTTTTCGATTTCATCCGTTGCTTTGCCATATTTAATAATTCTAAATCAGCTCTGTGTCGATCTTCCAATTTATTTGAATTATCGTATGCTATATCGTGTCTCATGCAAGCATTATCAAGCTCATTAACTCCTTGATCACCTCTCAATAATCGTTTTCTTAATCTGGTACCAGGTCCACAGTAATTGTACCCAGGTAAATGCAATTCAAATGGTAAGTTATTTATGATGCTGTTAACGAGTCCACCACCGTGCATAGCTGAGTTATAAATGAGATAAAATATCTAAATTGACTTAATTTTATATACTTAGGTATGTAACTCTATAGAAAAGATAATCATACAATTGCTCGTTTTTCAATCCAACTGTTTTCAGTACTAGGTAGACCTAACCACTTTACGAATAATTTATTACCTTTTTTTCTTATAACCTTTTCAATTAGATACACATTAGGACACTTAGTTTTTTGAAGTTCTTGTTCATAAAAACTTCCTAAAATTGGTTGATAGTGTAGATCTTCTATGGAATAAGTGATAGGTTTAGAACCATGAACTTTTTTAATCAAAAACAATTCCGTAGACCAGTTTGGGGTGTATCCTTTTTCAAAGTTACCTTTATATTTACTTATACGAACATGGTCACCAACTTCTAATTTTCTGGTCTTTGACAGACAATTAATTTCCTGTGATTTGATTATATTTCTCAATACTTCACTTTGGTTTGATTGGTTAACATCGTTTGGTTTATATTTTATTGTTCGATGTATTGTGTTATTGTATGTTGCCATAACACTTTCTAAAAGCTTTCCAATCCATTTATAACTACCATTCAAACTAAATTTTTTATACAACTTGTTCTTGAGAGTTTTGATTAGTCTTTCTACTATAGAAGCCTTTTTTATGGAATATGTAGAGTAATGATTAATTTTATTTTTTAGCATAACTTTTTTAAATTCATCGTTATAAAATTCTGTGCCCATGTCAGTTTGTAAGTTAACTGGCTTTCGATAATTTTTAAATAATAGCGAACTAAATGCATTTGCTATTTCGGATTTAGTCTTCGTTTTAACAGGGATAGCCCAGGAAAATTTAGAAAAACAATCTATTACAACAAAAATATACCTATATCCATTATTACAACTTTTTATATTTTGAAAATCCATAAGATCAGCTTGCCATAAATCATCAATTCCTCTTAATATTACAGATCGTCGAACAAAGTTTTTACGAGCTGTTTTATGAATTTCATTTACTATTTGTAGCTTACTCATTTCTTTGATTTAATGATTTGGTCTAATTCAGCCTTTGTATAATAATCTGTTTTTAAATTCTCAATGCCTTTTTTAACATCTGCTTTTAAATCGTTGAATATTATATCGACTTCTTGCTTTTTTACAAACAATTGAGATTGGCTGTCTACGTATTCCTTGTTCACAGCATCGGTATTTTTCAATGGAATTGTAATCCCAGTCAACCTTGTATTTTGTAAATCGAACTCTCCGGTTTCAGTTCGCATCAAGACTTTATCAAAATTTTCTAAAAAGTCTGGTAAACGCAATCGTTTATGAATATGATGTCCAAACTTATCCATTATTGTGAACTGATGGGTGTTGTTGACAAAGATCAAATGATACTATTTTTAGAAATGTATGCTATTTATTAAGGTATAATGTTGCTTTCGCGCAGTTCTTCTATAATAGATATTATTTCATTATCTAACCCAGTGTTACCAGCATCTTTTGAAGCAATCAATAGTTTTAATCTTTCAACCAGTTCATTAGGATTGTCCCAGTAAACGTAGTCAACATTTTTCTTCCACTGTTTCAACAGAGGTAGTCCTTTTCCTTGATGAAGTAAATCAGGTTGACTACTGTCAGTGCTCGCTGAAACTTTACGCAACTTAAATAGCGGTTTTATTATATTCAAGTATTTTCGACCTCTGTTACTTCTGATTGGTTTATTTGGATCGAATTCTCTTCGGTGCACATTTGTTTCTAGTAACATTATTTTATAATGTCTCAAATCTTCATCAGTTATTGCAGATATATTAGGTACTTTTTTAAACAGAAGTTCCTTTATACCAGGAGTATATTTGTACTTGTTTGCACCAACTTGAATATAATCATCAAAAAGAGTTACACGCGAAGATCCCATCATGTGTTTACCTCGTTCATTTCTCACGCCAAACGGAACATCTTGTAAAGTTTTGGAAGACATGGACCACGAAGAAATTTCTTGATCACTTGAACCTGATTGCACTGATTTAAATGATTCCTCATTTTCTTCATTATCAGATTTTTCTGAATTCTCATAGCTTTCATCTGAATCATTAGAGTCTCTTGGACTAAATACGTCGAACTCGATGTTAGAATCTCTCTTAAGAGTTTTGTCCTTGTCTAATGGACTTGAAGTTTCAAATTGTACTCCTTTAGTTTGGGAACACGTTTTAGATTTTTCCACCATTTCATTAAGAGGACTTGTAATTGGTTTAAAAACAGATTCCAAAATACTATTGTTTTCCATTTCAATATCTCGCATCTTTTTAACCTTATTTTTAACAGCTGCCGCAGCCTTTACAATTTGTCTCTTTAGATTTTTTTCCATATCTTTAAATTGAATTTCAATTGATTGAACTATTGTCAGTGTTCTCACGAAAGTGATAACATGTGTTTTTACTTCAGCTATTTATAGTAGGCTAGCAATAGAGTGTAATCAGAAATACAATCGTGTTATATTGGCGAATACTCGCCTACAAATTGGACACTTATTACCAATGGAAAAAGCACACTTTGCACAAGCCGCAGCATGACCACAAGGTAAAAAACAAGTGTTAAGCTCTTCTTCTAAACAAATTTTACAGATTATTGAAGATGATGTATTTACTATCAAAGGTAGATCATCCAGTGGAGTCTGTTGGCAATTTTTTTTAATTTCTTCGTATACATAATTTTTCATGCTCTTAACGTAGTCTTTTCCTTTCATTACTAAAACATACGGACATGACTGGAACCAGCGCGCATGCTCTACCCATGGTTGATCTTCAGAGTTCCAGTCTTTAAGCCTTCCATCGCAGTAAAAACAAATAACTCTGTCGTCACAGCCTGCATAAAAAAATCCTGCTTCAGCCATTTCTTGTGGTTTTTGTGTTAATCCTCGAGGCCAGGTATCGAAACTTCTTAAACGTTTGTATACAGTGGAGTATATACGGTTCACAGGATTATTAAACATGATTTCTATATTTAATTATTAAGTTTACTGCTATTAGCTGTTTACTTTTCAACACCTCGACAAGCATTGACATATTTACGACATACATACTAATGAAACACAACAAACGTATCGAATTTCTTTCGGTAACATCCTTTGTTTTTTTCACAATCCTTGTTAATCACTACATAACTGTAGGGTTCTTTCCATATATTTGCACACATTTCTCTAAATTCCTGCCACGTCATATCTGTATTGACGTGTTCATCATAAATATGTCTCATATTTATATCATCTTGCTTAAAGAGAACAATTAAATTTGCATTATCTCTCACTAACTGTTTTGGTATTTTGCTATAAGTCTGATTTAGATAAAAACAGTCTATATATTTATGTCTTCCCATTGCAAAATAGTCGCGCATATTATTTTGATTCTCACACGCTACGTCATCGAATATAATTATTGAGTTACATTTTGCTGCCTCTGGAGTAAGAACTTCTTCATTTTCATGATACTTAGAAAAAGTAACACCAGGAACCATTCGTAATACCTGTTCCAAATACATGTATCTCGGTTGATAAAGAGTTTTTGAATAAACATAAACATTTTTAAATTGCAAACCATTTTCATGTAAGATGAGTCCGATAGCCAAATTAGTTTTTCCACAGTTCGACGGGCCACATATTATACATCGTATTGTATTTGGTAAAAGCTTTCCATGACGAAAACTGCGTTTTTCAGAATTAATATTTATATTTTCGAATTTTAATGATATTGGCTGCTTAACGAACTTCATTGCAAGAGCGCTTTTCGCAGAATGATAAGTAATGTTTAGTAACCACATTAATAAACATTATAATTTTCACCGGAGGCTTTGAGAGTTCTAAAACATGTTGATCAAAATTATTACACCGGAAGCTTTGAGAGTTCTAAAACACAAGTGGCGAGAGATAATCAATTTTTAGTTATTGGGTGTTCTACTCCAGCCACATCTGTTGATTAAACGATATACCCAACTGCAACAAGTGAGCGCAGCAAGCGGAGCGAACGCAGTTGGGTATATCGTTTAATCAACAGATGTGGCTGGAGTAGAACACCCAATAACCACCTACTATGGTGATTACGAATATATATAACTTATATTATATTATTGGAGTTTGCAATAGTTTATTCACTTTTGTTCCTTAAATAATCCACTTGCTTACATAATGTAATTTACTCAGCAATATTATTTTGTGAATGACCTTAAATCTAGATCATACTAGTGTGATCTAGAGTCTGTGAATCTCATTTTAAAAGCAGTGCCTAATGGTACTGCTTTTAAAATAATTACGTAAGTACTACTTATGACACCTTGTTTTTATGATATAAGGTATAACAGGACAAGCACGACGGTGGCCTGATGGTAAGCGATGACGTCAATCTATTACAGATACAGCGGCATGCTAAATTCTAAATAGCGAGAACAGAGCCTGTCACCTCAGACATAAAAATGACCTGTAATTCCACTGGATATTTGTACACTTATAGAAAAAATGTTCCATTGCTTTGTTTCTATGTTTTATTTTAGGCTGTTTTCAGGATTTTATTGGATGGAGTCAGGAAAAAAATACACCATATCGTATATATGTGCGCGAATAAGTGCGGTTAATAGACGATATCTTTAGGTTTATGGTATTTTTAAAACACCCAAAAATTTTATTTAGCAAACCTATGTGTGCCGGTGTAACACCTTAATTATTACCTAGTCGATTTAGACCTTAATAAATACTACAAACATACTATAATAGGATCTATTGAAATACTAAGTTACCAATCAGTATTGTACAAATATTATGTATAAAATTACACAAAAACATCAAACAATTTTCTAATATAGTAAATACCTATATCGCAAAGTAGTACTCAAGGTCAACCAGCCATTTAAATACTATTAACATTGCGAAGTCTCTGTACTTAAATGGTAAATTAATAATAATTAGAACACAACAAATAGCACGCTCTAACACAACATGTAGATCTATCTATACATGATCACGGACAATGACAATCATGCCACCAAAATTAAGCCGAAACGAGGTCTCGCGCTGGTTATTCATTCTACAGACCTATTATGCAATGATTGAGTACGACAGTGAGGTTCAAGTCGCGAGCCATGGCGCACGCAGAGCAAATCATTCGCGACCTACTGCGGCACGTCGCAGAAACACAGCACTTCACTAACCACCGCCTCGAGCTGGCACCTCTCAGCTCCTGCGGGGCCAACTACACCTCCCATCTCTTCCTGGCAACCATCACCGGAAATGATCGCAAACTAAACATCTTCGCGAAAGTAGCGGCCATCGGCGAGAAGATGCGTTCGCAATTACCCGTCAGCTTCTACGAAAATGAAATATTTTTCTACACGAAACTGATGAATTTGTACCAAAACTTAGAAGAGAAGAATAACCTACCCGTTGAGTATAGGATGAGATTTCCGGAGTTCTACGGGTATCGAGATGAGATATACGAGGAGACGCTTGTCCTTGAGAATCTTTCGAGTTCGGGATACTTATCTCACGATAGGTTTAAATCTGTAGATTGGGAATACGCGGCTGCTGCGATTACGGAACTGACCAAACTCCATGCATTGTCTGCCGCGCATCAGGCCGACGATCCTGAGGGAGCGGCGCAGATCCTATCTGATCGACAGTTCAATATGACTGGTGATGAAGAAAACCTAAAACCGTTCTGGGATCAAATGATCAAGAGAACGCTGGATGCGACCCGGGAAGAGAACAAATCCCGCCTGGAGAAGTTCTTTGAGAAGTACGTCGGCAGAGAGACGTACATGGAGTTCTATACAGCTCGGAAGCTGAATGTTCTGGGACACGGGGACTACAGGCCGAGCAATCTGATGCATAGACACCGAGAGGTAAGGAATATTTGATTATTTAATTGATTATTTAACTGTATCGCCGTCTTAGAAGCCGGCTTTAACTGACAACACTTATAATAATAAAAATACCTTGTTGTGGACTTGTGAAACTGACACTCCAAGTGCAGTGTGTCTGACCAACCAAACAGACAATAGTGATAGTGGCCACTCATCGGATGTCGACGTTGAGCTTCCGCTTTTGTCCGGGAGGAGACAAACATCGCCAACACCGCCGGCCGCCGTTCCCGCGCCTGCCCCACGATCAGCAAGGCAGTTACGTGCCGAAGCTCACTGCGCGAGGAGCTTGCGGTAGACGTGGCTCCCAGAAGAAGGACATCAAACATGTCCGAAACTGGTCGGAGCAATTCCGATAAAAAAACCCGTGAGTGTACTACCGTTTTTAGGGTTCCGTACCCAAAGGGTAAAACGGGACCCTATTACTAAGACTCCGCTGTCCGTCTGTCCGTCTGTCTGTCTGTCTGTCTGTCTGTCTGTCTGTGTCTGTCTGTCTGTCTGTCTGTCCGTCTGTCACCAGGCTGTATCTCATGAACCGTGATAGTTAGACAGTTGAAATGTTCATAGATGATGTATTTCTGTTGCCGCTATAACAACAAATACTAAAAACAGAATAAAGTTAAAAATAATAGAGGGTCCCCATACAAGAAACGTGTTTTTACGCCATGAACGCTTAGTTGGGTAAACGTCCCATAGATGGCGTTATATTGAAATGTCGATCCCTAACACCTTTGTTAGACGTTAGATGGCGTTATAAGAAATAAAATGTTTATTAATTATTATTTTTTGCTAGCGAAAAATGATAGTGGTATTTTTTGCTCGATCTTATAAAATACTGTAGTGTGTTACGGAACCCTACGAGTGCAGGTCCGATTTGCACTTGGCCAGTTTATTAATAATAATATTAGGTAAGGAATATGTACCTACTAATTTTGTTGCCCCGTAACAGCGCCCGTTTTACAAAATTTCTGTTGAAATGGTTCTGCCTTTTAATCGTGACAACGTACCAAACAGACAGAGAGACAGAGTTGCTTTTGAATATATTTTAAGTAGTGATAACTAATTTTACAAGTACTAAATTACGAGTGAATACCTATACTAACGTATTCCATTTAATCAGAGTCAGATCAGAAGTGTCGATGTTTGGATGTTTGTGTGTTTGTTCTTCAAACACGCAAAAACAGCTGAATTCATTTCGATGTTTGGCTTCATAGTTTATAACCTTAAATCTCATGACATATTTATTTTGGGTAAAGCAGCGGACAACAGCTAGTGCTTAGATCTAAATATAGCTCAATTACAAACAAATTAGGTACATGAAATAAAATGACTGACCTTGTGACATACTTGAACAACAACACTACAAATATTTACCCAAGCTAAATATTCGAATAGGTACAATAACACCTAAAATATTTTGGTTAAGTTCCTGTAAATTTGAATGCTATTTCCAAATTACTCTTAGATATAATTTATGTGTGCTCATATAGCCTTGTATCTACTATTCATTATTCTTTGATATAGCGAAATAAATACGCTTCTGTCAAGGTAATGTTATCTTATGGATGGCAGAATGCAGTATACCTATAATGTACTGTGATAAGAGCTTAGTTTAGGTACGTAGTATTATTATCTGTTCTGTGGTTTAGGGTTCCGTAAATTTATACAAGCTTCACTTTATTATAGACTAGAAGTGCTCCGCGGCTTCGCCCGCGTTAAAAACTCCTTTTATTTACTTAAAACTTTTCTTGTGTAAGAACGATTCTATCAATAAATACATCAAATAAGAGTTAGCCAAATCGGTTCACCCGTTTGCATGTTATCGCGTGACTAAGGCAAATCGGAATTCATATTTATAAAACTCGAAAAACCCAAATTTTCAGAATGTTACCTACCCCTTTTCAAAAAATCCTACAACACGTACTTACTTATTTATTTAAAGAAGTACTTATGTGTAAAGTTTCGAATAAAACTGACTATCTCATCTTGTTTCGCCATACAAACTTTAAATCCCCGTTTCGTATCCGGGAGGAATTTTTAGAAAATCCTTTCTGAGCGGATACCTACGTCATAATAACTATTTGCATAATAATTATCAGCATTCTAAATTTCAGCGCAATCCGAAGCAATATTGATTTAAGACTTTGTTACCCCACTTCACCCTTTTAGGGGTGGCATTTCGAAAAAGTCTGAAACATGTGTTTACTTATTTATTTACTGAAGTACTTGTGCGAATTTTCGAATAGAAAAGACTATCTTATCTTTTTTCTCCATACAAACAATGAACCCCCGTTTCATCCCCTTTTAAGGGGATGAAACGGGGGTGAAGTCTTTAGAGTGAATCTTGAAAAATCCTTTCTTAGCCGATAACTACGTCAAAATAATCTGCATGCCAAATTTCAGCGCAATCCGAAACAATATTAATTTCAGACTTTGTTACCCCATTTCACCCTTTTATTAGCATTATAGCATTTCGAAAAAGCCTGAAACACGCATTTTCTTATTTATTTACTGAAGCACTTGTGTGAAGTTTCGAATAGAAAAACTATCTAATCTTGTTTCTCCATACAAACTCTGAACCCCCGTTTCATCCCCTTAAGGGGTGAATTTTACAAAATTATTTCTCAGAGGCAACTAACGTCGTAATAAATATCTGCATGCCAAATTTCAGCGCTATCTGAAACAATACCGATTTTCAGACTTTGTTACCCCACTTCACCCTCTTAGGGGTGGAATTTCAAAAAAACCTGAAATACGTATTAACCTATTTATTTACTGAAGCACTTGTGTGAAGTTTCGAATAGAAATATCCGGCCAAGTGCGTGTCGGGCCACGCGCAGTGTTGGGTTCCGTAGTAGCATGTTATTTAATGCAAGTCTTTACCCGTTATAAACAAGCAACTAGGTACTCCGTCTTTGTCACTTTAAAGGATTTATTCTAAGGATTTTGTATTTGGTACAAAATTATCCAACACCCAAGTTCAACGACTATTACTGCTAAACTAATAAAGTTATCTTAACTGCTATAATTTTCCTTTAAAGTTCATGAAATGCGCTATTATCACGATTTTTTCCAGATTTTTCAAGCCAGCAGTTTAGCTTTTAGAGGGGGGGACGACCTACTGGAACAAAAATTTGCACTTTAAAGTTTAATATTTCGTAAATGGAGCATTCAATCGAAAAATGGTATTAGCAATCCTGAAGTCATTTTAAAAGACCTATGAATAGATCTTTTAAAATGACTTCAGGATTGCTATCAGGATTGCTAACCCATCGTGTGGGGTATCGTTGAAACGACGAACGGGTTAGACGATGAAAAAAAAAATTCATCCCCACTTCTAATATAGGGGAGCTACACTAAAAAAAAATATTTTTCAAAATGTTATTTCAGCACTTTGTCGGCGTCATTCATTTACATACCCCCACAAAATTACAGCTTTCTAGTATTAGCGGTCTCTTAGAAAAACCTCGGACAGACAGACAGACGGACATGACGAAACTATAAGGGTTCCTTGTCAGGACTACGGAACCCTAAAAACTGTCTAATCTTGTCTCTCCATACAAACTTTGAACCTCCGTTTCATACCCTAAAGAGGTGAATTTTGGAAAATCCTTTCTTAGTACACCTTTACGTACTAAGACAAATATACCCTCCAAATTTCAAGTCTCTACGACCAGCGGCTTAGGCTGTGCGTTATCTGTCTGTCAGTCAGTCAGTCAGTATGTCAGGACAAAGATTCTTATAGTATTAGAAGATGAGTACACAGAAAAATGCGTAGGTAAGAGTTATATTTATTTAATTACAATTGAATGCTATTGATGCTATGATAATACAAACATCTTTGCAATATTTCATGCACTTACGTCTATACCTGTAAAGTGCAGAAGTTACCAAGCGGACGGACAGACGGACGGACATGAGAAAGCTATATAAAGGTTAATTGTTATTACTAACTTATCATGTAAAAATGGCAGGAGAATTAAACTAAGTCAAATAAATAGTACTGTTAAAATACATAGATATACATAACTAGCTGATACCCGCCACTTCTTTCACATACACCAAGAATTTTATCACTGTAAAGCTCTGTCAATTAATATTTGTGTGATCTAAGTTATTTAAGTTATGTGTAAAAATCATGATTTTACTTTTACAAAAAGTACCCTATGTTCATCATGCCATAAAGTATCTCCTTGATAAATTTCAGTTAGATCGGATCGTCCGTTTAGACGTGATTAGGTAACAAACAGACAGAGTGACAGAGTTACAAACATTTTATAGTATTAGTATGTATGTCTAATTCCATAAACAACATGTATCTATTAATATGAATGTAATTATTAGAGAAGACAATGTTATCTTTGAGATAGATCTTATATAAAATAGCCATGTTGAAGTGTTTACATACATACGCATCAAATGGGTATTAGTACCTCAGTATGAGTGGAAAACCAATTGCATATTCGATGACACACTTGAAATAAATTATAGACCAAATGCCAATGGGCCCTTGGTCACAGATTATATAATACCTAGTTACTTGGTCTTTGAATCGGGCCCATTGGCACTTGACAGTTCAACTTAGCAGTTAAGTGCACCGGAGGCGGTCAATCGCAATTGACAATTTTTAAGTTATTGATGGACCAATTGAGCGTCTGCAGAGGCAATTGAAGCCATTGTCATTCTCAACTACGTGATTGAAGGACGTTGCTGGCAATTTTGATTGAAGCCTATGGACAATCGCGAATGACGCAAACATTGAACGTCTCGTTATGCAATTGACAATCGTCCGGTCATTCGCTCGCTAGTCAAAATCAGAATTTAATATCATCGTGCGTCTACCTTCTCTCCTGTCGAGAGAGCAAATGTGAGCGAGCAATTGACGCGTCGGTTGGATCTCCATCATTTGTACCTCCAATTAAAACGGTCAATAACGTAAAAATAGTCTATTGCAATTAACAGTCTCCGGGGCACTTAATTAAAGAGACAGAGTGACAGAGCTACAAACGTTTTAAAAATTTTAGTCTGGATTATATAATAATAATATTAGTCTGGATTTACGCATCGTATAGATTTAACTCGGTTAGTTACATACAGCTACATTTATATGTTTCAAACAAAAACCATCGATGGACCAAAATCTGCTATGTCCAAACCAATACGGTTTTAGAAAAAACAGAAACATAAATATGGCAATCTACAACTTTTTAAATTGTGTATTGGAAAATATGGACAAAAGAATACCAACGGTAGCATTATTTATGGATATGTCGAAGGCATTCGATCACGTTAATCACACCATATTACTCCAAAAGCTCCATTTATATGGGATTAGAGGTAAAGCCAATCAGCTTATAGAGTCATATCTGAGTAACAGGATCCAAGTGACCCAGATAAATCGCATATGTCTTAGAAGCAAAATTGATAAAATCTTCTCATCTCAGTCGAGGACGCTACGTTCTGGGGTTCCTCAAGGTAGCATACTGGGACCGCTACTCTTTCTCATATACATAAATGACTTGCCAAAAATTACGAAGCATTCAATGACTCTATTCGCTGATGACAGTACGGTATTATTTAAGGGTGATAAACAAAATCTCCCACAGCTAAACATTGACATTAACAATACATTGACATCTATAATTAAATGGTTAGACATGAATAATTTAAAAGTTAATATAAATAAGACTAACATAATTAATTTTAGACAAAGACCGAATAAACTGCACAATCTTGACGTAAACTATGAAGGTAAATCTATAGAGGAAATTGACTGTACTAAATTCTTAGGGTTACACATAGATAATAAGATGACTTGGAAAAAACACATAGAGACATTAACTAATCGACTGACGCAATTCTCATATGCTCTTTATAAACTTAAAAAAAATTCCAATGAAACGACATTACTCACAGCCTACCACGGACATATAGCCTCATTATTAAGATATGGCGTCATATTTTGGGGCAATTCAACTGACAAGATTACGCTATTTAAAGCGCAAAAGAGATGCATTCGGGCGATGTGTAGTTTACAAAAAACTGACTCTTGTAAACAATATTTTAAAAAATTAAAAATATTAACTTTGCCAAGTCTCTACATATGTGAGTCCATTCTTTTTGTTCAAAAAAATATTCATCTTTATGAAAAATATCCCGCAGGATCGCGACGAGAAGCTAAATTACGTCATCCTGGCTCTCAGACAACACTATTTAAAAACAATATTCTCAACATGGCTCCCACTTTATATAACAAGCTGCCTGCATCAATCAGAGACATATCGAATATTCATGTGTTCAAAAATAAATTAAATAATGTTTTAATTAGCAAGGCATACTATACGGTGCAAGAATTTTTAAATGATAAATCTTTAATTTGAAATTTAATTGTATTATTACTATTTTAATTATTGTAAATTATTATTATTGTAATACTTTTTATATTTGCACGCCAAATGGCAGAATGTAGCGGTTACTAAACATTTTATTGTACTAACACTATATACCTATGTTCGCAAATAAATAATTTTGATTGATTGATTGATTGATGGAGACGTTCATGTTAGGTTATAGCAAGGTTTAAAGTAGGTTTATTAATTATTTTAAGTCCCAATTTTAGCGGCTCTTGGCTTGGGTACTCATCCGATATATTTTGACAACTTGTATGTGTCTAAAAACTAGCTGGACGTAAACATGTTTACATTCTATAAAAAAATAAGGAAAACCTTGTGAGAATATGTATAATCTTGTCATACAATTTCCATATTATCAGCATTATGGTTTAGCTAATATGATGCAATAATGTAGGTTGTGACCAAGGGCGGATCCAGCTTTGGCGCCAGTAGGGGGTCACATAGTCGGGGAGGGAGGAGGGGGGGGTGGTGGCTAAAATTCAAATTTTCGATGTGTTCCCAAACGTTGTTTGCCATCATACACAATTATTTTATTAAATTAATTAAATATTGAAGGTATGTAGTTACATAAAATCTGTATGGTGACAAAATATATAAATAAAATCATTATGTTCAATTAGTGGTCCACCTAAGTCCTGAAACCAGCTCAGAGAGGGGGGGGGGGGGGTCATGACCCCCATGACCCATGAGGCGTCCTGCGTGCGCGATCTAGGCGGCGATCAGATAGCACAGTAGTATTTGTATCACACCAAACGCGATCTAACGGCGATCAGAAAACGATTGAAAATTGGATCGCTAACGCGCACGTGGAGGCAAAACGCCGCGGTATGGTCGCACCATAACTTAACTCCACTCCAAATAACAAACTTATATAATACTAGCAGCCAGCCCCGGCTTCACACGGGTAGAACATATATGCCTACAAAATTTGCATCAGTTTGTTGCACCAAATATAAAATAATAACATATTTAACAATCATCGTCATATTTCAACCAATTTACACAAAATCTTAACGAATTATGCACCTAAACCTTCCTCATAAACACTCTGGCTATTGGTGAAAACCGCATGATAATCCGTTCAGTAGCTATTGAGATTATTGCGAACAGACAGACAGACGCAGTGATGGACTTTGTTTTATAATACTTACTATTATAGTGATATTGGACGGCCCTTTGGCGTAAAGGATAGTTACCCTGATTCTGACCCGACGGTCGTTGGTTCTAATCCTAGCTATATACCTACCAATGAAAGTTTTATGTGCATTCATGAATTATGGGTTTTCGTACAGTGGTAGTGGGATCATTGAATCAAAATCAATCAAATCATGGGATCAAAGGGGTATTATACGTTTAACGTGTGTATCTGTGTCTGTCTGTAGCATCTTAGCACCCAAACGGATGAACCGATTTTGATTTTATTTATTTTTTTTTTTTTTGTTTGATAGATGTCTTCATCGAGAGTGTTCTTAGCTTTGATTCATGAAAATTCGTTCAATAGTTATTAAACTATGAACTTTTTTCTAGTTAATTGCGCTATGAAATCAACTTTCATAGGTCTGATCAATTCGAAAAGCTCAGATTTATTGGAAATATTTTTTTTCGATTCTTTGTTGTCCTGGAGTTATATGTAAAACCTTTTTTTTTTATTTCACTCCATTTTATTTGCTTAAAATAATAAATTAAAAATGCAATTTAAGCGAAGGGAAATTTAAGTTGTAAAACAGATCACCATTGGTCGAATCGAAAGTTGACGTCATTATGCACTATTCCACGTGATAGAAACATTGAGCGCGGAACATAAAAATAAATGTATGGTCCACACCATACATTTATTTTTATATCTTATTGTATTTATTTCCAAATATTGTATTTGCTGCGTATTATTGTGCAAAAATGTATATTACTAACCATTAAATATAGATAAAAATGAGTACGAGATTAGTGAAACTGTATAATTTAATAAAAACATGCCATTGGCTAAATACAATAATCGCGCGGAGTCTTAGTTAAAGATAAAAAAAGCTAGTTTGCTTCAAGCGGCGTGTGTCTGACGTAAGTGCGTGACGTCACAATGTATTATCAAAGAACCCGGGAAATGATGGCGTTTAAACTGCTCAAATTTATTTGTATATTTAAATGTTTATTTAAAAAATAATTAGACTAATTCCAGCAGTATTTTATTTTTTTATTATGTTATATGAATGTAATGAGTGAAATAAAAATATAAAAAAAAACATGCATATTCCCTATTGTGGAGCGATTTGAATGATTCATTTTTTATCGGTAGGGTACATTTCCGAGGTGGTCCCATTGTAATTTTATCGAGATCTGATAAGTATCTCCAGAGATATGACGATAAAAAGTTTAAAGTTTTTAAACTATCTTAATTATCATACCTACTCTACTACTACCTACTACTACCTACTACTACCTACTACTACCTACTACTACCTGCTCGCATATGACGAAACTTGGTAGGTAGATTATTTCATTTATTTTAAAGGGCCTGCTGCATATAATACATCGCAATATACTTTAATTAATTAGATTCCGACAGATCCATTTGAGTTTTAGGACTTGACATGTAATAATTACGCCTCAAAGCATAATAATTATGTACTTACCATATGTTATCAGTGTAATGAATCAGTGGAACAAAACAGAGTTAAATTTGTACTAGCACCATATCCATGTCGTAATACTGATATCAACGTTAGAATGCATAAATCATAGTGTATAAGCGGACAATCTGCTGCCCACTATCAGAAGTTATAAATTTATTTGCTGACTAGC
Source organism: Cabera pusaria (assembly GCA_954871355.1). Taxonomy (NCBI): domain Eukaryota; kingdom Metazoa; phylum Arthropoda; class Insecta; order Lepidoptera; family Geometridae; genus Cabera; species Cabera pusaria. Next base: position 1,276,282 of record OX940902.1, on the reverse strand, counting down.
AGCCCGCCCCGGCTTCGCACGGGTAAAATAAATATGCCTATAAAATTTGCATCAGTTTGTTGCATCGAATATAAAATATGAACATATTTAACAATTATTATTGTTATATACCGGCTGTAATTCACGTACCTTTAGTCGAATTTTCTCGACCTAGATTTCGAGCGAGTCAGTCGCTCTTCCTCAGTGAACATCGCGATCTCACCGCGTGACCTCACTCCCGAGGAAGAGCGACTGACTCGCTCGAAACCTAGGTCGAGAAAATTCGACTAAAGGTACGTGAATTACAGCCGGTATATAACAATAATAATGTTACAAATTCACGATAATTTTAAAATTAAAATATTTAACAATCATCGTCATATTTCAACCAATTTACACAAAACCTTAACGAATTATGCACCTAAACCATTCTCATAAACACTCTGGCTATTGGTGAAAACCACAGGATAATCCGTTCAGTAGTTATTGAGATTATTGCGAACAGACAGACAGACGCAGTGATGGACTTTGTTTTATAATACTTACGAGTACGTAGTGATATTGGACGGCCCTTTGGCGTAAAGGATAGTTACCCTGATTCTGACCCGACGGTCGTTGGTTCTAATCCTAGCTATATACCTACCAATGAAAGTTTTATGTGCATTCATGAATCATGAGTTTTCGTACAGTGGTAGTGGGATCATTAAATCTACCAAAAAGTAGCTTACCACCAAGGAGAACATCTGCCACCTTAACCTTACGGCATTCCCCGAAGCAAAAAGTAGAGGTAATATACTCTTAACGTGTGTATCTGTGTGTCTGTCTGTAGCATCTTAGCACCTAACCGGATGAACCGATTTTGTTTTTTTTATTATTAGGGTTCCGAACCCAAACGGTACCAACGGAACCCTATTACTGAGACTCCGCTGTCCGTCTGTCTGTCTGTCTGTCTGTCTGTGTGTACGGCTGTCACCAGGCTGTATCTCATGAACCATGATAGTTAGACGGTTGAAATTTTCACAGATGATTTATTTCTGTTGCCGCTATAACAAAAAATACTAAAAACAGAACAAAGTTAAAAATTAAATGGGGTCCCCATACAAAAAACGTGTTTTTGCTATAGCGCCATGTGAACGACGTTCAACTTATTAATAAATAATATTAATTACCTACCTTTGTGTTAACGTTCAGTTAGTTGGTGTTAGAAGTTCGTTAAATATTTGTTAGATGGCGTTGTAGTTAATAAGCATGTTTGGTATTGACACGGTAATATTATATAATATTATATTTATATATTATTATACTGCGGTTCGGAATCCTCTGTGTGCGAGACAAAGTCTGACTCGCACTTGACCAGTTTTATTGATAGTTTTTTTTTTGTTTGATAGATGTCTTCATCGAGAGTGTTCTTAGCTTTGATTCATGAAAATTCGTTCAATCGTTATAAAACTATGAGCTTTTTTCTAGTTACTTGCGCTATGAAATCAACTTTCATAGGTGTGATCAATTCGAAAATCTTCTTCTTCAACGATATTGTAAGAACATGGAACATTGACCTGATGCTGGGACATCTCCTAGACTCTGCAGAATACTCAAATCGTCACCAACTTACAGCTCAGATTTTAAATGTCGTGTTTAGAGTCATTGGAATGCTTTTAATGAAAAGATTATATATAGATCAGTCGGGGTGGTTTAAAATGTTATATTATTATATATATAGATGAATATTATTTTATACAATAGATCATATTATTATACTATATTGACTTCAAATTGATTGTGATCGATGGGGATTTACAGCATAGCTATGCTTATAATAATATTTTCGCAGTAACTATGACCTATTCTGTGGTTTGACTGCAAATATTTTATTAATTTTGCTATGCGTGTATGTGAAATTCGTGATATCTTCTAGAGTTTGCATTTGGATTATATACTGTAAAGAACAATTTTAATCTTTAATATGTGGCCAAGCTAATTAACGTAATTATTTGGATAAGGATTAATACTATATACTTTAAAATAGCCTTGGAAGTTATGTAATATTTTTTAACAAAAATTTTAAGATTAAAGTGGTCGCACTCACAGTAAGTGAGTCAACCTTAAGAGATAGACATATGCTGTCGCGGACTTTTTGTAGGTATTATTAAGTTGTATAACTCTTCCATAAAAATATTCTTCTATCTATTTTCAATTGAGCAGCGTTTGTAAGAAACGTGTTTTTTCGACCGTTTTTTGCCGACTTAGGTTGCAAATTAGGTCTCCACGAATGTACCTTTGATTTAAACGGGATAATAAATAGCTTATTTTCATTCCGAAAGTCCATTCTATGTATTAGTGGAAGAATTTTTTAAATCGATTCAGTAGTTTTTGAGCCAAATCATTACAAACATACAAAAATACAAATGTTCTCTCTTTATAATATTAGTATAGATACCCGCAACTTCGTTCACGTACACCAAGAATTTAGTGGCCTATGTTCATCCTAATGCTATAAGATTTTTCCTTGTTAAATTCAGTAAGAACGGATCGTCAATTTAGGCGTGATTAGGTATAAAACAGATAGAGTGACAGAGTTACAAACGTATCAAGCATAAACATAGTTTTACTTACCTTGACCTTTCGATCAAGTTGCATTGACCGTGGTCACGAGAAGACTGAAGTTGTGGGTATCAGCATTGTTATGATTGAGAGTAGTTTAAAACTACCTGTAATTATGTGTGTAAATCGCGAAAGTTTAAAATATAATTAGGATAGTTTAAAAACTAAAACAACCGACTTCAATACCCCGCGAGTCAATTTCAGTAGCAAGTTTGAGACGTTTATTGTCATATCTCTGGAGATACTTATCAGATCTCGATGAAATTATAACGGGACTACCTCGAAAACGTACCCTATCGATTACAAATGAATCATTCGAATCGGTTCACAATTGACGGAGTAATCGCATAACAAACACAAAAAAAAACAGACGAATTGAGAATCTCCTTCTTTTTGGAAGTTGGTTGAAAAAAAAAACTGTAATTATAATAATAATATTGTATGGAAGTATGGATATGGATGGATAACACCTACACGGTAATATAATAAACTAGCTGTGCCCGCGACTTTGTCCGCGTGGAATAGTGTCTTTGTAGCATTAACTAATAAGACACATACGGATCCCAACTACTCCGCACCGTACCACGCCATGCTAATCCCCCCTTCCCCCTCCCCTCACTTACCCTCCCCTCCCCTCACTCCCACCTACCCTTCCCCTCTCCCTCCCTTCCCCTTCCTCTAACTTACCCTCCCTCTCCCCTTTACCCTCACTTCCACATCCCCTCCCCCTCCCCTTCCCTACCACTCCCCCTCCCCTCCCCCACAACTTCAAGCTTCTAGCTTTAAAAATGACGATACTTCCATACAACTTTTCATCCCCCTTTTCAACCCCTTACAACCCTCTTTTCGCATTAAAAAGTAGCCTATGTCCTTTCTCAGGCTCTAGAATATCTGTGTACCAAATTTCATTTAAATCTGTTCAGTGGTTTTGGCGTGAAAGTGACACAGACAGACAGACAGAGTTACTTTCGCATTTATAATATTAGTAAGGAAGTAAGGATTATATATTTTAATTGTAATAAATCATATATTTGAATTATATAATTATAGCCTGGAAATCCTGGAATGCACTTGGCTGTTTTTGTCTGTCATTTGCCACTTTATCTGTAAAGTTTATTGATATATAATATTATGTACTAAGTAGAACTCGGTAGAATTTACTCAAATGTAAGCATGTTTCATCAGTTCTTACACAATCATTTCTTTTGTCTCTCTCTCTCTCTCTCTCTCTCTCTCTCTCTCTCTCTCTCTCTCTCTCAAGAGATGAGTGGAAGGATGGACAATATTGGAATACTCTCCGTCTATCCACATTCATATTAATAACTTTTACAATACTAGCAACGCCTCGCGGTTTCACCCGCGTTGTTTCCTTTCCCGTGAGAATACGGGAATAAAATATAGCGTATGTTACGCGCTGATAATGTAACTGTCCATTAGTGAAAGATTTTTTTTAAATCGGTCCAGTAGTTTTTGAGTTAAATCGTAACAAACAAACAAACAAAAATCAAATCTTTTCTTATAATAATATTAATTTAGACAATACAAAAACACTTTATTTATTACCAAAACCACAAAGAATAATATACAGTAGCTTAAGCAAATACAAATTTACCGGCAGTCTTATCGCAACCTTAGCAAGGACTAAGAATGTATGACTTTTTAGTCATATATGTACTTCTTCTCTTGTCATTACACGTCTGACCCAAACAGTTTATTCCCTTTTTTGTTTAGAACAGCAACTGCGTTGCATTCCATTTGCTAAAATTATATGCAAATTCTGCGTGCAATTTTCAGCTAAATTCTACCTTACGTTGTTATCTCATAATTTTAATCGTGTTGGAACAAAACTATAACATTGTTTTGCACAATTTGCCCAATATAATACTATGTTCTTTGCATCATTGTGAAACGGTTCCAGCCTAATCTAAACACGATATCATTGGTGCAAAGATATTACGCATTTAAGCGATCAAAACAAACCATCATTAGTCCTGTCAGATCATAGTCCGACTTGGACACGGAAATCATTACGACCGTCCTTGATATCAAGCACTAGGTGCTACTTAACTCATTTGTACAATATGTTGTGTAATATCTCGACACATTATTGTCGATCGAGTACTTAAACAGTGCCTAGAACTTGATATTAGTTCTTAACAGAGCTAAGTCAGTCCTCTCATGGCTTTGGACTGCGCGGGTCAACCTTGACTGACACTTTTAAATATTTATAAACAGTGTTTTTGTAAAGCTTAACATTTTAATGGCGGATGTAACGTCAATTTATTTTTGAGCTGCTGCTTCGAGACATAAGTACTTGCTTAAATCTTATAAAGTACATTTTGTTGTTTACAAATATTGATATCTGTAATTATTGCAACTTTTATTCCTTTATTGCCAAAACTTCTCATAATGTTGCACTGTGTTGTTTATTGATTTTATCTCTGTTTATTGATATTATTTACGCTGATAAAACACACATTATATATTCCTTGCACAATAAGATTAATATCTTATGTATTTATCTATCATTTACCGTATCGGCTCTATGCTATAAAACGAATAATATTATCTTTGACCTTAAACTTAAATTATTATAAAAATAATGTGTCGATTTTAGTTATTCAGTGTGTTTGTTTTCATATTTCGACCGAATATAATAAGTGATTATTACCTTGTGGCCGTTGCATTATTAACACATGATGGCCGAAAACAATCCCAAGCTACTCGAGCTGCTGCACAGCATAGCCAAGGAGCAGAACCTTCAGAACTACAAGATGACGGTAAAACCTTTGTCCAGCAACGGAGCTAACTACACATCTCACCTGTACACCGCCGTCCTCACCTCCCCGGCCAGCCCCGACCTTCATCTGTTCATCAAGGTAGCCGCCATCGGAGAGAAGTTCCGAGACGACACCGGCATGAACATCTACGCCAACGAAAGTTACATCTACACCGATCTGAGAAAGATCTTCCGAGAACTCGAAGATAAGTACGACATCCGAGCCAGAGATCGGCTTTCAATAGCGCAGTACTACGGCGCAAACACGGTCACTCTGGAAGAGATCCTGGTGTTGGAAAATCTCGTCAGCCGGGGGCTGGAGTGTCAAGATCGGATGAAGTCCGTAAACTGGGAGTACGCCGCTGCAGCGATCAGGGAACTTGCCAAGCTACACGCGCTATCGATGGCATACAAATGCGACCACCCTGAACACTTCGAAAGTACTCGCAAAGTACTGAGCATCGAAGTATCCTCTCAAAGCGAATCGATGAACGCTTTCTGGGAAACCAGCAAGAATGCCGCAATGCGCGAGGTGCGACCGGAAAACCGGCAGAGGCTGGAGGGATTTTTGAATGTGATGGATGTAGAAACGTTCTGGGAACTCTACAAACCTTATAAGACGGAAGTTTTAATGCATGGAGACTTCCGTATGAGCAACCTGATGCATGGAAGGCGGGATGTGAGTATTTCATAATGAAAATGTCATAAACATTACTTTCAATTCATACTTTTATTATTAGTCAAACAGATTCCTTTTATAAATTCGTCCTAGTCGCTTAAGTAAAAGGCCTATCAGATTGTTATTTGGACTTCCACCGATACGCGGGTTGGTGAAAAATATAAGGTGATCTAGAAAAATAATAGTGAATATAATAGCCTCTTTATCGTAAGTAGCCCGTTAGGCGTTAGCACTAAACTTACTATGGTTATTCTTAGGTTTAATGCAAACGCACAATATATACATAGAGAAGCCATTCAGAGAAAATGTGCCGTCATTTGTACCATAAACCGTCTTTTACTTACTGCAATACTCTCGCCATACAAAGGTTGTCTGGAACATTGCTTTTAGTGATAAGACCGCCTATTGTTATACTTACCTTAGATTTATTTAATATACGAGTAAGTTAATTGTCCAGACACCTAATTGGCATCAGTCGTGACCAAAGAGGTGGCACTTACCTCATTCAACATATACAACCATACAACTAGCTATACAACGAGGTAACTCTTTTAAACATTACCGGCAGGTAGTGACCTAGCTTCTGTTTTTAAACATTACCGGCAGGTAGTGACCTAGCTTCCGTTTTTAATCTATAGTACCTATTGGGTATTGTATATTGTAGTTTATATAATTTTGATATTGTCATTAGTTAATTATTTTTAAGTTATTTAAATAAATCAATTATTTAACCCACTTACTTAAATAAAAGTTTAGTTATGTAATTAATGGTATAACAATAGGTCTGAGTTGCTCCATCTTACTTTAACCGTAACTATAACTATTAACCGGTGTTTTTATATGGATTTTGACAGATTTTTGACGTTTGTTATAGTTAAAGTAAGATGGTGCAACTCAGGCTTAGAGTTTTCTACTGGTTGTGCCACGAAAAACACATATTCTATTACGAGAAGTTCAATACATTTTAACACATTTTAGATTTTAACCGTCTTTCAAAAAGGATGAGGTTATAATTCCTCTCTATGTTTTTTTTATGTTTGCTAGGCGATTACAATGCCAATGATAAAATGCCAATTGTGAATCGACAACAAACATGCACTTGGCCACGATAAAATTTGATCACCTTATAAGAGACATTTAGACAAAGAGTTTCGCGTCTAGAAGATATGATTATCGAAAGTATATTAAAAAAAATGTAAATATAATTCCTTTTCTAATAATTTTAGTTCTTATAAAATGTTAACCGTAAATCTTCACCTTACGACTAAACCGCGGTGCGATCTGCGTGCGCGGTCGCTTGCGCGATCTATCTTTCCAATCGTTTCCTGATCGCCGTAGATCGCGTTAGGTTTGAACCAGACGGTGCAAATACTACTGCAATATCTGATCGCGCCCGCGCACGCACCCGCCCTATTGAAGTCCGTAAAATATTCATCAATAATTCCATAAACTTATACCAACCGTACTTTTAATTCCAGGATGGGACTCTAGAGGTGGTACCAGTGGACTATCAGACGATCCGTGGCGGGAGCCCAGTTGTAGACCTCTACTACTTCATATTCACTGGTACTGACGCACAGTTCCGTGCTCAATACTACCAGAGATTACTGGACCATTACTACGAGCAGCTGGCAGCGGCTATGATCAGACTCGGCCTGGATCCTAAGGAGAAGTATTCGAGAGAAGACTTCGAGGCTGAACTTAAACAGGTGAGGAAATTCAATACTTTGATAAACAATTTAGGAGATAGTTTGGGTTATTGTCAGCCACGAAGAGGCATTGCTACCTTCCCACGGCTGTGGGTTAGGGTATTATTTTTCAACCAACCTCCAAAAAGAAGGAGGTTCTCTATTCGTCTGCATGTTTTTTTTTGTGTGTATGTTACGCGATTACTCCGTCAATTCTGAGCCGATTCGAATGATTATTTTTTTAATCGGTAGGGTACATTTTCGACGTGGTCCCATTGTAATTTCATCGAGATCTGGTAATTATCTCCAAGATATAACGATAAACGTCTCAAACTTGCTACTGAAACTGACTCGTGGAGCATGGAAGTCGGTTGATTTAGTTTTTAAACTATCTTAATTATTTTATTCAAGAATTGACTTCTAGTCAAGAATTTGACCACTATCTCAGCCGATGGTAAGTGACGATGTGGTCGACGATGTGACACGCTTATAGCTTTACATGTGGCTTAAATATAACCACGTAATGCCTAGATAGTGATTAATGAGTTCAGTAGTGGTAGGACTTCTGCTAATCAATCTGGGGTGGTAACTCCACTTCACTTTTTTAGTTTATAAGCTGGACTAGCATATAAAATACTTCTTAACGCGAGCGAAGCTAGGAAGGTGCGGCTATAGTTATAAATAAATTAACTTTGTTAAAATATCTCTATATTATCTTCTAGAAACTTCCGTTCGGCCTCTCCGTGGCTGTATTCGCATTGCCCATCGTGACGGTGGAAGCTGAGAACGCTCCCAAAGTGGACGAAAACTTGGAGCTGACAGATTTTTCCATTCAAAAGACAGGGGCCACATTCCCCGAACGGCTGAACGGGGTCGTTGATGACTTTGTTAGGTGGGGGGTGCTGTAGTTCGGAGAGGAATGTAGGCCGTGGCAAGGCAGCTTTAGTGTATATTCATTGCAAAGCTACGCCTATACACTTACAACCCACGCCACCCTAAGTAGCTGAGCGCAATGTGTATTAACAACAAATTGGAATTTATGACGCTGTCAAATCACTCAGCGCGCTGAACCTCCCGGCCACGGAGAATAGTGCTCCCGGCCATGGCACTGATCTAAAGAGGCACAGAATAAATAGAACAAGGAGAAGTCAATTATAGGGCTGTGGGCCCCCACAGATTACCAGTTCGCCGGACGATATCAGCCTGTCAGTTAATCACAACAGGCCACACACTAACAGTTTCGCTTCAGGTTTCGGACTGACGACAAACTCGAACCGAGAGTGTGTAACCGCTAGGCGATTCCAGCCTGCATCGACAGATATCAGCCAGACAGTCCGCAACCACACGGCCAAAAAATCAACACACCGGTACCAGAACCGGCGGTAGGAGGGCGCGGGTGCCGCACGGCTCTGATTGGTGTTGGTGAGAGTTTGCTTCCCGCACTATCATTACTCGATCATGGCGGCCTGCCGGCCATCCGTGCATGGTATAAATGGTGATACTCATCGCCTCCGTTCTCCGCAATGGTGCCAACAAATACAATGCCTTGTCTTACTGGAATGGCTCGTCTATTGGAGTCTTGTAAATAGTCCTTAAGTTAATCTTAATATTTTTTATCATTAGATTTGATTTGTTTTGTAATTTGATCATATATCTCAAATTCAATTGTGTGTTTATTGCAATAACTTTAAAGTAAGCTAGCGTGAGATGTTTATACGTACGGTACGAGGTAAAAGTATTATTTTATTTATTATTTAAGTGTTTGTGTCAGAGTTAAGAAATATACAACTATTATATTTGAACATGACTGTTTATTCAAGTAATTCCTATTTATAATAAGATACTGTAAAATGCGCATGTACTCGTAAACTGTTCCTCCACTACAAATACTTATTAATATTGTTGATCTATTTAGTATAAACACAATAATATAACAGTGTTATAATGTAACACTAAAGACTTAGACTTAGACTTAGACTTAAAGAAATGCAGTTTATATGTATGTAGATAGAGTATTGAAATACAGTAGGTAATAAATAATATTTCTTTTTAACCGACTTCAAAAAAAGGAGGAGGTTTCTCAATTCGACCGTATATTTTTTTTTTTTTTTTTAATGTTTGTTCGCGGATAACTTCGTCGTTTATGAACCGATTTCGATTATTCTTATTTTGTTCGAAAGGAGATATCCCAAGTGTGGTACCATGGTAATTTTATCGAGGTATGATAAGTATCTCCAGAGATATTGAGATAAACATCTCAAAATTGGTACTGAAAATGAATAGCGCGGCATTGAAGTCGGTTGTTTTGTAGTTTTTAAACGATATTATTAGGGTTCCGTACCCATAGGGTAAAACGGGACCCTATTACTAAGACTCCGCTGTCCGTCTGTCTGTCTGTCTGTCTGTCTGTCTGTCACCAGGCTATAGCTCATTAACCGTGATAGTTAGACAGTTGAAATTTTCACAGATGGTGTATTTCTGTTGCCGCTAGAACAACAAATACTAAAATCAAAATAAAGTTAAAAATTAAAGAGGGGTCCCAATACAAAAAACGTGTTTTTAAACGCCATCTATTTAATTAGTTTCGGCAAAATGACATAGATGGCGCTAGTAAACGAGCCCTGTCTTTCTAGATCGCGACCAAACCAAATATTCTTGGTTATATCAATTAATCAAATATATGAGCTTGAAACTCTGTTATGTTTCGTATTGTACGGAACCCTCCCTAAGTGTGCGATAAGAAACGCGATGCTGAATCGCACTTGGCCAGTTTTTTGGTATTTCAATTGTAATCGTAAATCTCTTTGATTTATAGGACCGCACAAGGGCTTCACACAAATTCTTAATTCACGCATATTCTGTGAAGTATGGAGTTTCATAGAAGTTCGCGCTTGCGGTAATTTTTTTAGGGTTCCGAACCCAAAGGGTACCAACGGAACCCTATTACTGAGACTTCGCTGTCCGTCTGTCTGTCTGTCTGTCTGTATGTCTGTCTGTCTGTCTGTATGTCACCAGGCTGTATCTCATGAACCGTCATAGGTATACGGGTGAAATTTTCACAGATGATGTATTTCTGTTGCCGCTATAACAACAAATACTAAGAACAGAACAAAGTTAAAAATTAAAGGGTTTAAAACAAAAAACGTGTTTTTTACGATACGATACGAAATTAATTCACCTCGACGCAGCTAGATGGCAGCACAGGAAAAATCAGCACGCGCAAGCGTTTCATTTGTTAAATTTGTGGGCCTCGGTCGATTTGTTTACATAGTTAAGGATTATTAGCAGGAATATGAAGTGTACAGTATTGAATTATATATCTTTAATTATTGTACTCAAGGAGCTTCAATTAGCTAGAATTAGTAGAAAGTTAGTCGCACGAACACTCGGTCTTCCAGATATTTAATTAAATTAATTACCTTTGTGTTAATATTCACTTAGTTGATGTTTGAAGTTCGTGGTGTTCGGACTTCGGAAATTCGGAACCCTCCGTGTGCGGGACAAAAGTCTGACTCGCACTTGGCCAGTTTTATTTTTGTATACAGTTTATTCTATAGTGTGGTAGAATAAACGCATCACAACAGCAGTGCGCGCTCGCACTCAAAAGTTCACAAAAATGTGGTAAAAGGTGTATCTTTTACGTTGTCTTGTACACAAGACAACGTGGAATAAAATAATATTTCTTTTTTTTTTTAAATCTTATTGGCTAGCGTTTGACCACTATCTCAACTGTTGGTAAGTGATGATGTGGTCAAAGATGGTAAGCACACTAGGCCTAGAATGGGTATCGGGGTATGGGGAATGGGTATAAAATTGGTATTGTTATTTATTTCGGGGAGTGTACATAATAACATTAGGTAGACCCAACATTATGAATGATTGCAAGCCACTATAAATAAAAAGACATTATCTCTTACTATCGGGTGACTGGCTTGCTTATGTCAGCTAATCCTGACGCTGTTCTCTTGCTTTTTTGTATATCTTAGTACTTATTTACATCTAAAACATTGTTTTAAAGATAAATTATACTAATAGTAAGTACTCTAAACTTAAAATAATAACTCTAAATAAGTAAAATCTAAGCGTAACGGCTAAAGTATAGGTTTACGTGTAGAGTGAGTGTCAGTTTTAACTTACCACCAAGAAGAAAAATCCTCGCGCACTTTTTGAAGTTATACTTTTTTGGCGCGATAGAGAAAAATGATGAGAGTGAATTTTTACGATGCGCGCGCACACCGACACCTAAATTCTACACCGTGAAGTTAGTTCTAGGTGGCATGACTATGTTCAAGTTGTATATGTCATATTTAACGTCATATTTTTACGTTAATAAAACCTTTTTTATTTAAATAAAATCTCTTTGATTAATTTTAATATTTATCGTTAATCACTACTGCATTTTAGTTATTTTTTTTCCATACGCCACAGAAGTATAACTTCTAACGCGTGTACATAAGTACACACACTCTTTTTTTGATACAGTGTATAAAAGTGTCATAACTGACCAGTGACCAGTTGGTACCAGTGGGTCAGTGACACTGGCCACAAAGCCGAAGGTCGTAGGTTCGGTTCCCACTGGGGACAATACTTTGTGTTATCCATAAACAACTATTCCAAGTCTGTAATGGTGTCCGTGATGTTTGTGAGGCTGTACAGGAAACATACTCTCAAATAAAAGTTTTTTTTTATATATCTTATAGGCTAGCGTTTGACCACTATCTCACTTGTTGGTAAGTGATGATGCGGTCGAAGATGGTAAGCACGCTAGGGCTAGAATTGGAACTGGCTCTCCTCAAGGAAAGCTGCCGGAACACATTATATGTTTGGCGACAGATTTTCTAACTTATTACTTAGTTATTTTTCCAAATCTGTTAATAAATGAAAAATTAAAAAAAAACAGGCAAATTGAGAACCTCCTCCTTTTTTGTAAAGTCGGTTTTGTCAGTCTAATATAATTAACCGGAGAAGTGGAAACAGCTGTTGTATAGTCATATTTGTAGTTTGTCGTTAAAATGAACCATTTGAAATTGTGATGTAGCAGAACATACCATACTACTTAATGTGATGTAGCAGAACATACCATACTACTTAATATACCAAATTATAATGTCTCACCACAGGGTGAGTTCTACTCACACATAGACATAATATTCAGGAACCATTTCAGACAAATCGGTAGGTATAGTTCCTTTTTAGCCAAGAAGCAAAATAAACTGTATAAAGATTATTTCGCATAGTCATTAATATAATAATGTAAAATGTATACATTATAAGTGAATAAATAACATACAATATTAAAGACATAGATAAAAAAATTGGTTCCTCGTTTTCACGCCCATTTTAATCGAACGTCATATTTATAACCTAGTGATTTGGTGGTAATAAATAGAATTAATCTAGGTTATATTCAACATTAAGCCGGCTTTTCACTATGGGATATAATGTAAATTACATCTTGAGCTATATATTACATCCCGCAATTGCTTTTCACACTGTACGAGATATAGTTCAGCTTTGGTTGTCTATGGTTTCATTAAAACACTGGCTAAATACACTGATTGTGTGGAGCCATAATAAAAATAAATAAACTGGCCAAGTTCAAGTCGGACTCGTACTGGTAGGGTTCCGTACCACAATACAGTATTTTATAAGATCGAGCAAAAAATACTTCTATCATTTTTCGCCAGCAAAAAATAATAATAAATAAACATGTTATTTCTTATAACGCCATTTAACGTCTAACAAAGGTGTTAGGGATCGACATTTTATTATAACGCCATCTATGGGACGTTTACCTAACTAAGCGTACATAGATGGCGTGAAATGCCGAAAAAAACACGTTTCTTGTATGGGGACACTTTATTATTTTTAAATTTATTCTGTTTTTAGTATTTGTTGTTATAGCGGCAACAGAAATACATCATCTGTGAAAATTTTGACTGTCTAACTATCACGGTTCATAAGATACAGCCTGGTGACAGACGGACAGACAGGACAGACAGACAGACAAACAGACAGACAGACAGACAGCGGAGTCTTAGTAATAGGGTCCCGTTTTACCCTTTGGGTACGGAACCCTAAAAACAACAAAAAAAAATACTGAGGGCGAGGCAGGGGGAGGCGCGGTGTCCGGGGACGTGAGGTCAAATATACACCTTCAAATATCGCTCACTCTGTCGAAAAAATATAAATAGCTCGGGATGTAATATATATTATAGCATAGTGTAAACAGTCTCATACAAAATGTATGACGACCGATAAAATGTTATATCTCAAGATATAATATACATTATATTATATCCCATAGTCAAAAGCCGGCTTTAGAATCCTTGGTCTAAACTTATCTTTAAGGGTCACTATCGTAGAAACAATCACACTCACACACAATGTAGGACTATAAATAAAATCGAATGTATGTATCTAGTAACAGAACTTGGTTGTTCGTTTTCACACTGACCCATTATAATCGAACGATCAGTTCCAATCGAATCATGATATGTACTCTGATCGGTATGGGTTTTTGTAAAGGTACGACCACACCGCGATGTCCTGCGCTGCGTGTGCATTCGCGATCTGATTTCAATCGTTTTCTGATCGCCGTTAGATCGCGTTTGATGTGAATCAGTCGGTACAAATACTACTGCGCTATCTGATCACCGCCCAGATCGCGCATGCAGGACGCGGCGGTGTGGTCGTACCTTATTTAGTTGTGTTTCACTATTTAACATTTTTTTTTAATTCAAATGGTTAAATTATGCTATTGCTATGTTTACTTGATAATTAATTATGATTTATTTTATGATTTTGACGTGTAAATGTGCGTATTTTTATACTTCCTATAAACTGAATAAATGCTTTGATTTTCTTTTTAATCACTCACCATGGAGTGAGTCACACTCACACACTATAAAACGTTGCAGTGATGCATTATACTCACTCACCGTGAAATAAGTCGCACTCACACACTCTTTATAAAGCTTAAGTTAAATGCATTTTACTATGGATATTTATCCATAGTAAAATGTTTATTTATATATATATATATGTATATATATATATCTCGGGCTCAGTGGCGCACCTTGGGAGAGGCCTACGTCCAGCAGTGGACTGACACCGGCTGATGATGATATTGAAATATATCTAGTATTAGATCTTGGTCTGTTCATTGTCTAAGGTCTCTGGTCGGGCCACCACTTTCATGAGCCTCATGAGCGGCGCCTCAACAAGCAGGCTGAAGGGGAGCGCCACTGCGAATGTCAGCAGCATCACTCCGAAGTGGAACAGCGTCTGAGGAGGTGGAATATGGTGTTGTAATACTTGTATTTATCATCATTACAAGAGATAATCTGGGCTTATTATAAGTCGATGGTTTCGTCTTACTGGCGTCTTTTCAATCGACTTCCAAAAGTTCCAATAAACTGGCCAAGTGCAAGTCGGACTCGCACTCGTAGGGTTCCATAACACAGTAAAGTATTCTATAACTATGATTTTTCGCAACAAAAAAATTAACTTTGTTTTTCTTAGCGCTTGTATGAAAAACAAAGTTATATTTGCGGTCGCTATATCTCAAAAACTGCTGCATGTATCTCGTTCAAACTAATTTTTGTTGAAAGTTTTTATTGAGATCTACAGAATATATTTTTTCTAGATTTTTCACTCCCTTACTTTAAAAGTTAGAGGGGGGGCACACATTTTACCACTTTAGACGCGCCTATCTTTCAAATGATTGACTTTAAGAAAAAAATATTTTAGCAACCTCAATGTCATTTTTAAAGACCTATCTATAGACGTATAGGTTTTAAGATTATTTCTTTTCAGTTCCATGTATGGGATGCCCCCCCTTAAACTTTTATATTTTTTATTTTTGTTCAAAAATCGGAAAGCGGTTCACAGAATACATGTACCAAGTTTCAATTCTATAGTCCTAATAGTTTCGGAATAAAATGGTTGTGACATACGGACGGACAGACAGATAGATGGACAGACAGACATGACGAATCTATAAGGGTTCCGTTTTTTGCCATTCCGCTACGGAACCCTAAAAAGGAGGACGTTCTCAATTCGTCTGTATACAATATATAACATATTAAACGCAAGACCTGAGAGTAATTTCTTCAGAATTGACTACTGAATCCGATTTGGTGGTTTTTATTAAATTTTCACATAGTAAATGTTTAGTTTATCTAAAATTATATTTATTTTTAGGCTTACGATTCCATCGCTTGGTTGATCTAGAAAACTGAACCTTATTTCAAACACGTAAGACTCGTTTCCACTTGTACTAAATTGTTCATGTTAGTTTCGAAGTAACTATTAAGTAACTGTAGTGTTAGCTTTAATAAAAAGTTTCATTAAGTTTTTCACGAATAGACAATAATAAAATCTTCTAGGTGACGTGAGCGCTATGACACTGTCATACGATTATGACATGTTTTTGTATGTATTTTTTTACTCCTATATTAAATTCAGCATAAATAATAGTTATTTGTTATGCAAGGTTGCAAAGTTGGTTTTTGGCGTGAGTACTTGTATTGAAACCAGAGCAAGCGAAGGATTCTAGGATTGAACCACGAGCAAAGCGAGTGGTTCATATATAGAATCCTGAGCGTAGCGAGGGTTTTAAGAGTACGAGATGCAGAAAAACTTTGCTGCCGAGCGCAACACACAAATTGTCACCTCACTACAGCGAGGAAAATGCTGGGTGCAGAAAAACAAAAACCAAAATGATTTGAACTGAACTGAATAAGAGAAGAAAATTGGGAGGTTTAGACGGGAACGTTAAAAAGTGTATGTGCTTTCATTGTTTTTTTTCTAAAACTTGTGTTATCCGCGAGTTAATGTAATAAATTGAGCTGAAATGTGACTTTGACTCAACTTTATGACTTGAATTTACAAAAACGTTAACAATTGTAATACTTGACACTGGCACTATACACAAATCGTGAGGAGCCATAATATAACTAAAAAAAGGAAGAAAATTCTGAAAAGTTTAATTTTTTTCATGCTGTTATTGCTGTTGTCGTGCTGGCTAGTCTGGTTATTTTCAGCCAATCCAGGCAGTGTAGAAAATTATTTACCCTTGCCTATTATAGGATAATATATTTGACACAGCTTACGTCCATGAAGGTTGGTAATTTTTCCGGTAAAATCTGCAACAGTAATGTCGTACTTCATAGACGGGTAAACCCCTTAGTAAAGTACCACGCATAAAGAACACCACAGAGTATCAATAATCGGTTAGAAATAAAATAAATCGAACTGAATATACACAGTACTTAATCGATTATTAAACAATATCGTATGATATTGTTTAATAATCATGCCATGCCATGCAACTATCGATTCTAAGTTCGATGAGAATTATCGATAATAGAATAAATTTATTGGCGATTATACACTACCTCATCCGTACAGTAAGCTGTCAAAAATATCATCCTTTACTAGACAAAGCAAAGGTTCGAATTTTAAAAACTCTTTCCACGCTAGCGCACAAAATGCACTTTTGCACGCAGATTTCGAAGGATAAACAGAACCTTTCCGAGGTTGTGAGGTGAAAAGATTCGTCGATTCGTCGTTTATGAACCGATTTCGATTATTCTTTTTTTGTTCGAAAGGAAATATCCCAAGTGTGGTACCATGGTAATTTTATCGAGGTATGATAAGTATCTCCAGAGATATTGAGATAAACATCTCAAAATTGGTACTGAAAATGAATAGCGCGGCATTGAAGTCGGTTGTTTTTTAGTTTTTAAACGATATTATTGTAAATATTTTTATTTCGTTTAACACAGTGAAAAAATGAAATAATACTGAAAGTGTTCAAATTAAGCTACAAAAAATAGTTTTAGCATTGAAAAAATATGAGGTATCTAAAACGCCGCCAAATTTTCGCGCGCCTTTGTGACGTCACAGTGCAGCACACGGTCTCCACAGATTAAATCTTTTTAATAGAAATAGTATGTATTCGTACAACAGTGCATACTATTTCTATGAATCAAGAATCAAGAATCAAAGCATTTATTCAGTATGTAGGCAGTATAAATATACGCACATATACACGTCAAAATCATAAATCATAACCAATTATCAAGTAAACAGCAAAAGCAGAATTTAACGCTTTGAATTAGAAAAAAAAAGTAATGAACCATTCAGCTGTCATCCAATCGTTTACGTCAGAATATTAAAAAAAAATTAAAGTAGGTTAAAACCAACCATACATGTAACTGTGTGTTTCAGTACTTCAGACAATTTTTATATAAAAAAAATAAAAAAGTGAAATAGTGAAACACAACATAGAGAAACGCATACCGATCACAGTACATATCATGATCCAAATGGAACTGATAGTCCGTCTGTCAGCTGCATAATATTGTTTAAATAAAAATAAAAATGGCAAGCCTAGAAAGAAAATCTGCGGACAAAAGGGGAAAACTGAATGGCTGTTGAATCTACCGGTGTTTCGGAAATACTCCCATCAGAGAAGAAACACCAAGAAACTCTATGGGGCTTGTCTTGTCATTTTATCTTTTTTTTTTTAAATTAATTGTACATCTTAGCTTTAAAATTTTAACAATATATTATTAATTATAATACAATTTATATTTGTTCTTGGAACTTGGGGCATTCAGGCCATGCATTTTTTGCATTAGCATTTATGAAAAAGATTTAATCTGTGGAGACCGTGTTGTGCACTGTGACGTCACTTTCTAATTGACAAGTGGTAATGTGTTTTACAAATTAAAATTTCCCACGATTTTTTTACATTTTTCATATATTATTTTAACACATTTAAGAGTATTTTATTTATAAAAAAATGTTTAACGTACAACACCAGTACAATAATGATTCGAAAATAAATGATTTCAAGTAAATTAATACCACATGCATATTCCCTATTATTCAGTCACAGCAAATTAGCAAACAATCAGCTAATTAATAAGTTTTCTCCTGTAATCGCGAAACCCCAATTATCCGTGCTAGTGAACATTTTTGTTATTGTGTGCGCGCGAAGTGTGATAAGAAAGTGACAGAAAAAGTTATACTTACTACGTAACTTGTTAGTGCGATGTGGTGCGTCCATATATTTTGTGGTTGATATAAGATATTAGATATAAGTTGGTATATCTAATATCTTATAAAAAAAAATATTACATGTCTGGAATTGAGTTTACGCATATTAGGATTTGGTATCTAATTGGGGTCTTGAGTCTTGCGCTTATTATGTTACACGTTGTATATTTTTTTCGTATTTATGTTACGCGATTACTCCACCAATTGTCAACGGATTTGAAAGATTATTCTTGTTACGTATAGTATGTATGGAAGCAGTAAGTTGCGTTATATGATAAGTCAGGTGTTTGCATTTGACTATATCAGCTCAAACTGCAACGTCACATAATATCAGCGAAATTTAAATTTATTTATTTTGGTACACAGAAATTGGGAGTATTATTATATACTATAATATCATGCATAAATCACTTATGGCCGGTTTTTAAGATACATTTATCTACTCAATGGCAGCAGCGTTATTACGAAGATAAACTCTCAATAAATGGACTTAGAAACCGGCTATTACTCAACAAAGATTAAGTTAGTCGTGCAATACTTTTAAATAACTGACGAAAAAAAAACGGAGGACGCGTATATATATATATATTTTTTAGTATGACCACGCATAACTTTTTACAGAGTAGTCTGATTTCCATAATTATTTTTTTATTGGAAAGGGTATACCCCCAAGAGAGTCCCATTTAAATTTTAACGAAATCGGTCGAGCCGTTTTGAATAAATCAACAAAAATAATGGATAAAAGTATCATTATGTTGATGATTTTATTATTTCATCAATGTATGTCAACAAACACTGGAAAAAACAAAGAGCCGAAAATCGGGTTCAGTTGCGTGTGTTGAGAGACGCATATGTCCAGCAGTGGACTGATACCGGCTGATTATGATGATGATGATGATATTTTACAGGTACCATTTAAATTTCATGGAGATATTTTCAGTATCTCCAGAGATATCAAGATAAACACCTCAACTTGGTATTGAAATTGACTAGCGTGACGTTGGAAGTCGGTTTTTTTAGTTTTTTATGTGATCTTAAATTATTTTTATTATTATTATAGAGCATAAATGTTCTATATAACGTTTGTCTAGGCCAGGGGTAAGCACTGACGCCTGCTTTTAACATAGTAGATTATGGCCACAAAAAATTATAAAATAAGACTTTTTAACAAAAAATGAAACCGCCGAAAAAACTCAAAAGCAAAAAATAATTAAACTTTTTTATTTAACCTTAATAACGAAGTTCTTAAACTACTGTTAGTGTATACCCAAGTATATATTTTTGTAATTGTTTTGTGTTTGTAACTAAACAAAATAACTTAATTCATAAACTAATGTAAGTATGTATACCTAAGTAATTTTGAGTCAGCGCAAATAATCAATAAGCAAAGATCACTAAATAACCTCTTACATTTAAAGAAATAATCAAATCAAATTAACAATGCAACGTGAAATCTCCAGCGATGAACATACACTTTCCAAAAAATGCGCTTCCACACGACCCACAGACTAAATAGAGATGCACGACCACTCGCAACGACGTGGGCCGTCACAGATTACTATATGTGGTGCCCGTTCGGGTTGCAGCCTCGCTGACATTAACTTCGCCAACACTCGGCATTTTCCGGCGAACTGGCGTGTGGCGCCATGCCTCCGCCGCGCATCACGCTTTACGTAATTATTTATTTGCTTGTTTGGCGCCGACTCAATTTTTTCTGCGGTTTCATTTTTTTGTTAAAAAGTTTTATTTTAAGGTACACTTTAGTTCATTGAAGCGGCGTGCTAACACCCGGACAAGAAATACTGTCTCCCGAGTGATTATCAGTAGTATCTATAGATCATTGATTTTCAAAGTGGGGGCGCGCCCCACTAGAGAGGCGCGAAGACATCTACAGGGGGCGCTGCTCCTAACGGCGTCCAAGCTTTCAACATTTTCTTACATTTTTGACGAAAAATATTACATGGTTTAAAAACTATTGGAATCGATACTGTTCTTTCAGGTTTCGCATCAAGTAGGAATAAAGTTGCATATTATACCCTTATTTTATTTTACAATTGCTTGACGAGCCCACTTGCTGCTACTTGCTTGGCCCTGGGCCGAGCGGAGGCGTGGGCATATTAATTTTAAGCAGTAGGGAGGCGTGATACTTAAAAGTTTGGGTACCCCTGACCTAGATAGTGTTAGTCTGAACGTTACAAAACTAGGAAAGTGTTACCATATTGAAAGTGTTAGCATGCCCCATCTGTCTGCGCAGGCCGATGTGAGCGTGTATCAGGAACAGATGCAGCAGATACACGGAGTAGGAGAGCCGGCTGGGCACCACCCACACGCGCCACTCGAAGAAACTACGTAACACCGCTGCAAATACACACAACTTATATATAACACTTTAGGCCCAGCACGAGTAATGTGGTGTACCTTTTTAACCGGCTTCACAAAAAAGGAGGAAGTTCTCAATTCGTTGAAATCTTTTTTTATTTTTTAACCGACTTCACAAAAAAGGAGGAGGTTCTCAATTCGTCTGTATGTTTTTTTTTTTTTTTTTTTTGTGTGTATGTTACGCGATTTCTCCATCAATTGTGAACGGATTCAAATGATTCTTTTTTTAATTGGTAGGATACGTTTCCGAGGTGGTCCCATTTTAATTTTATCGAGATCTGATTAGTATCACCAGAGATATGGAGATAAATACCCCAAACATAGGAGATTGTACTAGTTTTAGTAGAAGAGTCCCAAGAAGATTATACACAATGGAGGTTGCTATTGCATATAAGATATTCTTACGGTAACTGTGAGCGAGATAGAATAAAGGTGGGGATTTTTTTTTTGTAATATCTTATAGGCAAGCGTTTGACCACTATCTCACCTGTTGCTAAGTGATGATGCGGTCGAAGATAGAGAAGTGGACTAGAATGGAAACTGGCTCTCAAGGATAGCTGCCGGAACACATTAGATGTTTGGCGACAGATTTTCTGACTTGAGGGTGGTAGCTGGCCAGGCGGACACTAGATATGTTCTACCACCATGCGGGGGTTATTGGTTTCTTAACGATGTTTTCCTTCACCGGAGGGCCACTGTGAGAAGCGCACATATATTTTTCGATAGAAAAATTCATTGGTGCACGGCGGTTTGAACTCGGTACCACGGCATCAAAGCCGACTGTTCTCCCAATTACGCCACCGGGCCCTCAATAAATAATTGTATATTAATAATTATAATAAATAATTATGTATAAATATAAATAATTTGTCTTCACAGGAATGTTCTACCGGGCAAAGTCTTGTTAGAGTGCAAACTTTTTTAAACATACCTAATATTTTTTGACATGACATGACATTTGGCGAAGATGGCGGCCATTTCAGTCCCGCGACACTGCATACATAATTAAATAACTCAGAATCATGAACGTACTTTGTACCAATCAACACAGCAAAAAAAAATTATAAGCATAAAACCACATATTATATAATAGTTACTACGTAAATAATACTTTCCGTTGTTAGGTTGGCTACACAGTGCTTACATAATTCGGGTATCCACAATATAGGGAAGTGCCTCTTATAACGTAGTAGAGTGATTCAGTACCCTGTTGGCCATATGGCGGCAATTAATGTTAATAATCGCAAATAATACTTTTTAATATTCATTTTGGAATACAACTAGTCCGTGTTATAAAAGTATTTGGAATTATTGTAATAAAATAGACAATTAATTATCGTGTGTCAGATGCTTTTATTGCACAGGGCCATTTTGGACATTGTCCTATGAGACCTTGATGACATCATTATTACTAGTGAATATTTTCACTTTAGCGCGGCATTTAAAGTAAATTTTTTTAGGGTTCCGAACCCAAAGGCTACCAAATGAACACTTTCTGAGACTTTGTTGTCTGTTCGTCCGTCCGTCCGTCCGTCCGTCCGTGTGTCTATATGTGCGCACTTTACAGATCTGTATCTTCTTAACCGTTATAGGTACACACTTGAAATTTTCAAAAAGTATATATCCGTCAGTGTATAACGGCC
>OX940902.1:1065964-1248464 GCA_954871355.1 Cabera pusaria | reverse complement strand
ACAAGAAGCGTGAAACTAGCGTCATCATCACCGCTCACTTCCTATGGCTCATATGTATATATGTATACTGTGTATCTCGACGATACAATTCACAAGTTATTTCGTTTTCACTCCTATCAGCAGTCCCCAAAGAGTACCCCGCATGTTTTTTTTATAATAGTTAGTTTTAGTTTAGTTTAGTATTAGTTTTTATAATATTAGTCTAGATAATAAAATACTGACTCTGCCGTCATAATGACCAGCCCGTCCAGATCCCAGGCCCACACGTGGGCAGCCGGCAGCGCTACGCCGAGCAGCGTCAGCAGAGCCAGCACGTAGTAGTGCCCCCCGCGCCGGGTGCACAGGTACACCAGCAGTCCGATGCAGAACAACTGCGTGTCAGTCGCTATGTGCCTGAATGGTACACACACTTTTGCGTTAAACGTATGTCATAATTTTAATTCTAATTGGTTATAGGGGCGATAAGACCTGCACCGCCGACCAGGTTTTTAGGGTTCCGTACCCAAAGGGTAAAACGGGACCCTATTACTAAGACTCCGCTGTCCGTCTGTCTGTCTGTCTGTCTGTCTGTCTGTCTGTCTGTCTGTCTGTCTGTCCGTCTGTCACCAGGCTATAGCTCATTAACCGTGATAGACAGTTGAAATTTTCACAGATGGTGTATTTCTGTTGCCGCTAGAACAACAAATACTAAAAACAAAATAAAGTTAAAAATTAAAGGGGGTCCCCATACAAAAAACGTGTTTTTAAACGCTATCTATCTAATTAGTTTCGGCAAAATGACATAGATGGCGCTAGTAAACGAGCCCCGTATTTCTAGATCGCGACCAAACCAAATGTTCTTGTGAATATCAATTAATCAAATATATGAGGTTGAAACTCTGTTATGTTTCGTATTGTACGGAACCCTCCCTAAGTGTGCGATAAGAGACGCGATGCTAACTCGCACTTGGCCAGTTAAATTTTTTTTTTCTTCATTTTGGTCCTCCAACGAAGTTGGAGATCTTGTTTACAGATTGCTTTTTAATCAATTTTCTCAGTTTTACCTCTAGTAAATCTGCACAACTCACAAGAGTCTGTGTGCTGTCATTTGCTCAATATAACATTTGTCATTTTTCTTGTTGTGCTATTTTTTGTACAATTTTTTTTCGCAATTACATTTTATGACTTCTTTTTAATGAAAGTAATGGTTACCAATTCGCCTTCGCCGAAATAGTCATTCCCTTTCTCTCCTTTATTCTGTTCTATTTATCCCTTCCACTCCTCCCTATCTTAAGGAACGTTTTACCTTTCTACATCTCTCTCATCCTTGTTCTCTTCGGTCCACAGAAACCCTACAATTGCAAATTCCTGTCCATTCTTCGCACGTCTATGAAAAATCTTTTACAGTGCAAGCGGTTCATTTGTGGAACGCGCTCCCCGTAGAAATAAGGCGTGCGAAATCACTAGCAATCTTTAAAACAATGGTAAAATCTCATTATTTGTCCGAACAGAGCTAAAAGTACCACACTGCTGTAATATAATAATATTATTTGATCTAATATATAGGTTGTATGTATGTATAAGTGTATTATATTATTATTATTGTATTGTATATAATATTTTGTGTATGTCTATTATTTATTTATTCTATTTTTATCTATTTCAGTTATAAATTGTACGCTACCGCCATGTTTTGTTTTTATTTTATTTTTTCCATACTAGGTTGTCTGGAAGAAATTGCTTCAAGCGATAAGACCGCCGATTGTGTTGCCATTCAGATATATTTTATTTTATTGTTTTGTTTTTGTACAATTTGTTTAATTGGTAATCAATAAAGAGTTTTTGTATTGTATTGTATTGTATTGTATTTTATTGCTATGTATGTAACCGCCGACCAGGTTGGGGTGTATTTTATATTATTTTTTTATTTCTTATAGGCTAGCGTTTGACCACTATCTCACCTGTTGGTAAGTGATGATGCGGTCGAGGATGGTAAGCACGCTAGGCCTAGGATAGAAACTGGCTCTCAAGGATATGAACACAGATGATTGGCGATAGATTTTGTAACTTGAGGGCGAGGGTGGTAGTAGCCAGGCGGTCATCAGATAGTGTCTTACCACCATGCAAACTTTCACCGAATGTTGACCGTTTTCAGCTTGCATGTCGGCATAAAAACAACCTACGTGTCAATTTAGAATACTTATAAGAGTAACAAACACACTTACTCTCTTACACCTTTGTTTAGGGTTCAGTACCCAAAGGGTAAAACGGGACCCTATTACTAAGACTCTGAAAGACTCTAAGAAATGTACATGACTTGAAATCACAAAATCTTGAAGAATTTTTGTATTTGACACTGGCTAAATACACTAATCGTGTGGAGCGATTACCCTAATTAATTTGCGGTTTACTGTTTCGATGGGATAAACTGACACATATCTGTGGGATAAACCATTTCAACAAATAAACAATGATTGGCAGTTTTGAAACCCAGGAACATTTTGGCAAAATAGTTTTTCTTATATAGTTTTTTTATGTCAATTATACATTGATTTTAATACTTATTACCATCCTATTCCTGACAAAGATAATTCTAAAAATACAAAAATCATGAAAATTGGTTCAGCCGTTCTTGAGTTATAAGTGTAGTAACTAACACGACTTTCTTTTATATATATAGACTACATTTTTGTTTTCCTCCATCATAAATCACAACTGTGATTCACAAAATCCTATAAATTTAAAATGACAAAACGGAACAACAAACTACGTCATTTTATAAAGAATGGCAAATGTAAACAATGATAAAATAAAACTGGCCAAGTGCGAGTCAGCATCGCGTCTCTTATCGCACACTTAGGGAGGGTTCCGTACAATACGAAACATAACAGAGTTTCAACCTCATATATTTGATTAATTGATATTACCCAGAATATTTGGTTTGGTCGCGATCTAGAAAGACGGGGCTCGTTTACAAGCGCCACCTATGTCATTTTGCCGAAACTAATTAAATAGATGACGTTTAAAAACACTTTTTTTGTATGGGGACCCCCTTTAATTTTTAACTTTATTTTGTTTTTAGTATTTGTTGTTCTAGCGGCAACAGAAATACACCATCTGTGAAAATTTCAACTGTCTAACTATCACGGTTAATGAGCTATAGCCTGGTGACAGACAGACAGACAGACAGACAGACGGACAGCGGAGTCTTAGTAATAGGGTCCCGTTTTACCCTTTGGGTACGGAACCCTAAAAACTGGTTTTGGCTTATGATCAAACGAACATCAATATTGATATAATAAACTCGCATAAAAAAAGCAAGCTAATTGAGAAGGAATCTACTTCTTCTTTGAAGTCAGCTAAAAACATTAAACGGCATTCATCATCATCAGCCGGCGTCAGTCAGTCAGTCAGTCAGACAGCTGGACGTAGGCCTCTCCCAAAAAAAATTAAAGAAAAAAACCATCTTTCTTTCATCCCTCGGGAGGGATATGCCCTAATACGCTTCTCGTACCGGTGAAGCTGCTGCCCGTCACCGGTCTGTGGTATATAGCTACGCCATAATTTCGAAATGGTTATACCGCCATTAGTCGGTCGTTAGAGCCTCGTTTGTTGGTCAGCAGGATGCACCACGAGCAGGTGAGGTTGGCTGGGAGCACTGAGGTGGTATTTGTGCTCTCTTACATACCGGTGCGGTAGTTATAACGAAGGCAAAGCCGCAGGGCACAGCTAGTAAAAAAAAAAGTAAACGGCATTATGTTATTTTTTTACTAAATGCGCCCCGCGGCTTTGTCTTCGTTATAACTACCGCCCCTGGTCTATACTATTATTTATTCTGTGCCCTGGTACTAACAACGCGGAAAATAATATATTATCTAGTATGCGCGATGCAGGATTTCATACATCCAGGCAATATTTACAAAAAGGACGATACAACATGCATCAACGCCATCTAGATGCTTTTGATGGATGAATGGATGTTTGTTACTCTTTCACACAAAAACGGCTGAACGGATTTAGATGAAATTTGGCATCATCATCATAATCATAATCAGCCAATTTCCGTCCACTGCTGGACATAAAAGCCTCTCCTATGGCACGCTTCTGAGCTCGATCTTCAGCTATTCGTTTCCAACCGCTGCCAGCCAGCTTGCGTATATCATCGCTCCATCTAGCTGGAGGGCGTCCTACACTACGTTTGCAAAGCCGTGGTCTCCACTCTATAACTCGTCTACTCCATCGGTTCTACGGCAGATGTGACCAGCCCACTGCCACTTCAGCTTGCTAATCCTTTGAGCTATGTCGATAACTTTGGTTCTCTGACGGATGATTTCGTTTCGAATTCGATCCTTCAGAGAAACTCCGAGCATAGCCCATAGCTCTTTTTCTTCGCCAAATTTAGAATACAGTAGGTAGAGATCTTCTACGATAACATGACCCGCCCCTCCAAAATTCAAAAACTTTTGAATGTATTTGTGAAAGTATTTACAACGCACCACCACGCATGTGTGCGTACTGGTACTGCCGGTTCGCGACATTGCATGCATAATTAAATAACTCCTAATTATGAACATACTTACTCGTAGTACCAACCAACACTGCTGTTCTGCTGTTTCTATTAAATTTATAAGCAATACTTTCACGTTCATAATATACTCGTATATGCATGATTTTTTTTTTATATTTTTAATTCACTGATTACATCCATTTAACACAGTAAAAAATGAAATAATACTGAAAGTGTTCAAATTAAGTTAAAAAAAAAAAGATTTAACATTGATAATATCGTTTAAAAACTAAAAAACAACCGACTTCAATGCCGCGCTATTCATTTTCAGTACCAATTTTGAGATGTTTATCTCAATATCTCTGGAGATACTTATCATACCTCGATAAAATTACCATGGTACCACACTTGGGATATCTCCTTTCGAACAAAAAAGAATAATCGAAATCGGTTCATAAACGACGAAGTTATCCGCGAACAAACATAAAAAAAAAAAAAAAAAAAAATATACGGTCGAATTGAGAAACCTCCTCCTTTTTTTGAAGTCGGTTAAAAAATATGAAGTATCTAAAACGCTGCCAAAATTTCGCGTGCGTTTGTTACGTCACAGTGCACCCGCACGGTCTCCACAGATTAAATATTTTTATTAGAAATAGTAAGTATTCGTACAACATTGCATAGTATTTCTATAAAAAATATTTATTCTGTGGAGACCGTGTGGTGCCCTGTGACGTCACTTTCTAATTGACAAGTGGTGATGTGTTTTGCAAATTAAAATTTCCCACGCTTTTTTTGCATTTTTCATATAATATTTTAACACATTTAAGAGTATTTTATTTATAAAAAATGTTTAACAAACAACACCAGAACAATAATGATTCGAAAATAAATGATTTCAAGTAAATGTATAGTACATGCATATTCCCTATTCGGGTATCAACAATGTAGGGAAGTGCCTACTCTTATAACGTAGTACAATATGATTACAACTACATACAAACTCTTTCGTAAGGATGTGACTACACACATTAAAAAGCAATTTGGAGAGGCGGGCCATGTTATCGTAGAAGAGCTCTACAGATAGTATATAACCTGGATTAAAACATAGGATAGTTTTAACGCGGGATAGTAACTCACCAGGTGTGTATAGCGCAGTAGTGTCCGTCAGCGATGTAGTTGTTGATGTAGAGGAGGTGGGCCCACCAGTAGCGGCGGCAGTCTGCCACCACGCTGTCGGTCACGAACATCCTCCAGAGCGGGCCGGAGCCCAGGTGACGCAGCCAGGTCGTCATGAACGCCAGCACCACGGCGTATGCCGGCGTCAGTCTGACGAACAATGGGGAAGAAAACTGTCTATTAGTTCCGACTAGAGGGCGCTGCTTGTTGCATGTATGTTTTATTATTTTCACTTATCATTTAAAATATGGGTGGTTGTGCTTTTGCGCGTGAAGGAATACGTGTACACACATTTCCAAGTGATAGAGAAAATGGGAAATAGCACTGGGAAGAGGAAATTTTAAATCAAACGATTTGTTTTATGTTATGTAGTAAAAATTTCAAAGAAACCGATTATAAAATAACTTCTCTTAGAACAGGTACCTACCTCACAAAACTAAAAAAAACTCGACAATATCTGTACAATGCTTAAATAATATCGTTTAAAAAACTAAAAAATAACCGACTTCAATGCCACGTATTAGTTTTCAGTACCAATTTTGAGATGTTTATCTCCATATTTCTAGAGATACTAATCAGACCTCAATAAAATTAACATGGTACCACACTTGGAATATTTCCTTTCCAACAAAAAAATAATAATCAAAATCGGTTCATAAACGACGAAGTTATCCGCGAACAAACATTAAAAAAAAACAATATATATATATATATATATACGGTCGAATTGAGAAACCTCCTCCTTTATTTGAAGTCGGTTAAAAAACGAAATGATAAGCTTATTTTCCTCAGGTGGCGGCTTTTTAGGTTAAGTATCAGTTACTGGTCTCCGGAGGGCCGAGAATAGAACTTAACCTAAAAGCCGCCACCTGAGGGGGGTATTTTAGCAGATAACAAACATATAGCGCACTCTGCCGGACAAGCTCTCACCGCAAGCACCGTCTGTCGACGTTAGTCCGATGTCGACGATTGAATTACACCTGAATGGCTCATTGCTTCCTGACTTAAAATTTCAGATGTTCTATAAGTTTGATCTGTGTATGTGAGTGTGTCTGTGGGTGGCATTGTAGCGCCCAAACGGATGAACCAATTTTGATTTAGTTTTTAGGGTTTCGTATCCAAAGGGTAAAACTAAGACTAAGACTACCCTATTACTAAGACTCCGCTCTCCGTCTGTCTGCCTGTCTGTCTGTCTGTCTGTCCGTCTGTCACCAGGCTGTATCTTATGAACCGTGATAGTTAGATAGTTGTAATTTTCACAGATGATGTATTTTTGTAGCCGCTATAACAACAAATACTAAAAACAGAATAAAGATAAAAATAATAGTAGGCCATACAAGAAACGTATTTTTTTCGGCATTTGAATATAACGCCATCTATGAACGCTTTACCTAAGCGTCCATAGATGGCGTTATATTGAAATGCCGATCCCTAACACCTTTGTTATACGTTAGATGGCGTTATAAGAAATATTTTTTATATTTATTATTATTTTTTCTGGCGAAAAATGATAGTGGTATTTAGTTTTTGCTCGATCTTATAAAAATCTGTAGTGTGGTAGGGAACCCTACGAGAGCGAGTCCGACTTGCACTAGGCCATTTTTTTTACTACCTTATATTCAACTTGCAATGTACTGTAATGTAATGTAATGTAAGAAAAAACTTTCACAATCTCAAAGTTGAATCGCATCTTCACCAAGTAAATAAATAAAAATATGGTTAATAATAAATTAACAGTTCGCGATGTAGGCGCAGTGAGTACTGTTCTGCACAAAAATAAATAAACAAAACAAATGTAACAAACTGTAAACCGGTATTTAAGGTCTCTGCCCTCAAGGCATGATGAAACAACAACAAGACCGCCGCAACTCTCGAACATGTCCTTGAACGCAACATGACACATAGGGTTTCTTCCTCATCCGAGATTACATAATATTTAAAAACCGGTATGATTTAACAATACAAATATTGGATATTAAATTTATTATAAGAGTAATTATCCGAGAAGATGCTTTGTCAGGTGACAGCAGATAGTCTCGTCGCATATTGACCAAAAGTCACAAAACTTTGCCGCCTGAATATGTTACACACGTCCTACAAGACGTCTCTACCTGAAGATATCACACACATGCTACAAAACGTTGCTACGTGAAGATGTCACACACGTGCAACAAACGTCAGCTCCTAAAGATGTAACATACGTGCTACAAGACGTTGCTGCATGAAGATATCACACACGTGCTACAAAACGTTGCTACCTGAAGATGTCACACACATTCGACAAACGTCGGCACCTAAAAATGTAAGACACGTGCTACAAGACGTCTCTAACTGTAGATATCACACACGTGCTACAAAACGTTGCTACCTGAAGATGTCATACACATTCGACAAACCGTTACTACCTTAAAATTTCACACACGTGCCACAAATGTCACCTCCTAAAGATGTAACACACGTGCTACAAAACGTCGGAATCTGAAGATGTCACACACGCTTTGTCCTAAATTCCCTAAGTAAATGAATTGCATTGTATTTATTGTTCTTCACCACCCATACCACGGCGATACCCACGTGGGGTATCGCCGCTGGCACCTCTTTGCTATTAATTTAACCCCGGTCTCTTTCTGAAGACGGCAGCATTCGAATCCGAGTTTGTTTTAGAATTTTAGTGAATAGTCACGCCGATGGTTATAAAGAGTCTTCGTAAAGTATACTGACCTCCACCACCTCATAACCCAGATCTTGGCGGCCAGTCCCCAGGAGATGTGATGCCGCTCGGAGTATATCTGCAGGTTGTACACCAGCAGGAAACCAGACATGACGAAGAACACCTGCACCACCACCATACCGTTGAAGATCAGCTGGTAGTACGCGTTCTCGTACAGCTGGAAATTTGGTGTACACTTTTGTTATGATATACAACCTTTTTACCGAATTCATAATATTTTAGATGTTTAAAAAAACTAAAAGAACCGACTTCAAATGCCGCACTAGTCATTTCAGTACCAAGAGTTAGGTGTTTATCTCCATATCTCTGGAGATACTAAACACATTTTGGTTAAATTTAAATGGAAAATTTAAATTTGGAAAAAAAAATAATTTTCTTCCATTTCAAACAAAAAAATAATTTTCTAAATCGGTTCACGCGTCTTTGAGTAATCTGTGAAAATATATAAGAAAAAGGTTCCGACGAATTGAGAACCTCCTCCTTTTTTGTGAAGTCGGTTAAAAACTAACGATTGAATAAAATTACAGAAATACAGCTGTAGAGCATCTCCCTCATTTCATTAAGTAGGATCACGAGCGGTATTTACCAATCAGGCTCAGACAAAACAGACGCCGGCCTGTAACAAACATACAAACAAATTGAGAACCTCCTTCTCTTTGGAAGTCGGTTAAAAACGTTAGTCGACTTCGGTACCCTTAGCACAGATTATAATAATAGTTACCCCTTTTTTTTACCCCGTTTTCATCGTAAACGCTTTTGACAGATCTCACATAGTTTTCAACGTATTCTAGCTCCCTGATTGCTTTACATTTAGTGAAGTGTGAAAACCACTAGAGACCCTGTACTGATTTTAATTTTTTTTATACTATATCGAGTTTAGTATGAAAACTCGTACTAAGGGTACAGACGTTGTTAGTTTGAGTTGATCAAATCGTGACACAACGAAAGGAGCTAGACCCTCGGGCGGGAGAATATTTTTTGGTTTTATGACAAACAAACAAACCCTTAACACTATCTGACCTGGTGTAAAGTGATGACGTGGTCTAAGTGTCTGGAATTTGAAGACAGTAAGACGAGGCAATAGACACCCGACGTTTGTCTCATCCAAGCGCCACTGTCATAAGGCCACTATACTATACAGTATTTACCAATACCTCCGACCCCGTGACGGATATTCAAATTACGTAGCGGGAAACTGTCAGCTAGCTAGCAAAAGCGACACAGGTCCTACCTAGAAAACGCCTCGCGGGCTACCAAAGTGAGGCGCGCTTGCCGCTTCGTTATATAATATTGTGTTTAAAAATGGACTATTTTGAAATAAAAAAACTATAAATTGAATTTCGTTATAAACTTGTTTTCCTATTTTTTGGCATATTTTTTGTGAGTCAGAGTTTAATTTACTTTAAGTAATACCCAAAAAACTATTAAAATTTCTTCGTTTTCGTAATTTTTATGATCGAGTGAAGTCGTAAATAACCGTGTTTTGAACCATTAAATAATCAAGAATGTTTCTTGAACTACATCATATATTTTTTTCACATAATTTACAAATAATATTTAATTGCTTTCTGTTGAATCAAAAACTTGTCGATTTGGAATATTTAGGCCTTAAGTCGTTTTCCAATCTGGCCGGCCCAAACATCATGGTGGATCTCGGCGAACTGATTGACTTATCTTTGTTCAGAAACATATAATATCGGGTATATGTGTGTATAATGTAGTGAAATAACTGACCTCCTCGAAATCCCGGATGTTGTCAGTGAAACCCATAGAATCAACCCACATGATATGTGACGTGAACATCAGGAATAAGGTCAGGACTCTGAAACAAACGTCATTAAATATTACAAAGCACGTCTCACATAAGGTCGTTTAAAAACCACCGACTAAAATGCCGCGCTATTAATTTTAGTACCAAGTTTAAAGTGTTTATTTCCATATCTCTGGAGATACTTATCAGATCTCGATAAAAGTACTATGGTACCATTCTAGGGATATCTCCTTTCCAACAAAAGAAAAATAATCAAAATCGGTTCATAAACAACGAAGTTATCCGCGAATATAT
Organism: Cabera pusaria; assembly: GCA_954871355.1. NCBI lineage: Eukaryota > Metazoa > Arthropoda > Insecta > Lepidoptera > Geometridae > Cabera > Cabera pusaria. The sequence goes on along the minus strand of OX940902.1, from coordinate 1,238,006 downwards.
GTTTGCATATAAAAAAAGAAATATATATACGGTCGAATTAAGAAACCTTCTATTGTTTGAAGTCGGTTAAAACAAAATAAATAATAGTACAAACTATAGCTTAAGATTCCTTTCTTATGCTGTTTAATGTCTTTAGCTGTAAGTTACTCTGAAACACAAAGCTGTCACTATTATTGACTAAGTTCCTAAAATCCTACTTCCTACTATTATTGTAAAGGCGAATGTTTTTGTGTATGTTCTCGCTAAAACTACCGAACCGATTGAGCTGAAATTTGGTATGTAGATAGCCTAGACCCTGGAATAATACATAGGGTACTATTATACAGATATCCCGGCAAAAACGCGGGGCACAGCTAGTTTGTCAATATGAGTGAACGTTGTTCGGAAGGAGGTAAGGTACTCAATTATATAAAGAATTTTATTTATTAACTTTAAAGCTTCGGCTGCCGTTTTTGTCTTAAGGCATTCTCCAGATATATAAAGTAACACTAATTGGAAAAATATTATAGTAATAATTAAGGATCGCTTAAAAATTAAAATAACCGACTACCAAAATCCGAGCTAGCCATCAACTGACTTCCCAAAAGAAGGAGCTTCTCAATTCGTCTGTATGCTTTTTTTTTTGTATGTATGTTACGGGATTACTCCATCAATTGTGAACCGATTCGATCGATGATTTTTAATCGGTAGGGTACGTTTCCGAGGTACCATTGTAATTTCATCGAGATCAGATGAGTATCTCCAGAGATATGACGATAAACGTCTCAAACTTGCTACTGAAATTGACTCGCGGGGCATTGAAGTCGGTTGTTTTAGTTTTAAAAATATCTTAATTATTTTAGTACCAAGTGTCAGGTGTTTATCTTCATATCTCTGGAGATGCTAATCAGATCTCGATAAATCGTCTTTAACGTTCCTATATCGTATCAACAGCTATCCTTTTCGAGCTTACAATATTGTGTACTAATTAATAGTATTAAATGATAAATAAAATTTGCGATTATAAATAATAACTAAAACTAGAAAGTTGATCCTTTTCAACTGACTTCTAAAAAGATGGAGGTTTTCAATTCGACTGTATATTTTTTTAAGTATTTTACGTGAATACTCCGTCAATTTTGAACCGATATGAATAATATTGTTTTTGAATCGGTAGTGTATATATCCGTGGTGATCCCATTGTAATTTCATCGAGATCTGATAAGTATCTTCAAAGATATGACGATAAACGTCTCAAACTTGCTACTGAAATTGACTCGCGGGGCATGGAAGTCGGTTGTTTCAGTTTTTAAACTATCTTAATTATGAAAGTTCTCAACCGACAGTTTCAATTCAGTGCATACCTGACGCCATGCAGCCCAGTAAGTCTCCTGAGCCTCATTTCTTCAGGTTCTGAAGACACCAGCCTGTTCCAGTTTTGTATTATTGAAAAGCTCAGCATATATTTATTACCTAAAACAAATAGTCATTAACCAATGCAGAGCCGGATTTACCTACATTTTTTATGAGTGTAGGCCACTTTATTTCCGCCGCCCCATGTACCTTTTTTTTTACTTTTATCCTCTGAAATCTAGTGGGTTCCTCTGAAATCTGCCGCCCCTAGGACGCTGCCGTCCCTAGGCCGCGACCTATACGGCCTATTTACAAATCCAGGACTGAACCAATGTACCTACCACAGTCCCAGGATTCACTTACGCAGTGAATCCTGTAATAGTTATGTGATACATGGAGGTACCTACTCATTAACAGTAGAGCAAAATTCATGCTCCATTTTTTAAGCTGGAACTATAAGGTGTAGGTACTCATACCTCTTCTGAGACTGTCTATAGCTTTCAATCATATTTTGAACTACATTCACCGATCCAAAATTTCATCGTACCGACGGGACTCGAACCCGCACCCCCCGGATTACACGTCCAGGTGCTCTGCCAACTAAGCCACGGTTCGATACATCGATACGACGAAACTAGTGTATTGCATTTGTTAACCCAATTATGCATTGGTGGCGCCATCTATGACTACTTATTACGTAAGTTAACCATTCGGAAGAAATCATTACAGTTTTCAAATCCGACGAGAGATGTTGCACTGCGTAACTTGAGGGTGGTAGCTTGCCAGGCGGACACTAGATAGTGTCCTACCACCATGTGGAGCCCCCACATGGTGGTAGCCATGTGGAGCTCCCACATGGTGGTAGTTTCTAAACGATGTTCTTCCTTCACCGGAGGGCGACTATAAAAAGCGCACATACATTTTTCGATAGAAACATCCATTGGTGTACGGCGGGGATTGAACTCGGTACCTCTGGCGTCAAAGCCGTCCCTTCTCCCACGACACCACCGTTTGCTTGCTACCTATATTATAAGAAACAAAAAATGTATTCAAACTAACCTTTAATAGCCGAACTGCTTCTACTAACATAAATATCGTACAATGTCCCGACAACATTGATCATTATTATAGTTATATACACTCCCATCACTATCCAATCACCGATGTCTATATCCAGGCTTTGATTCTTCCTTTCACAGTAGTAGATCTCCGTTAGCTCTGCCTGGAGACCGTACCCTGTGAAAATGCTCTCGTTCAGGCATGCCCCAAGGATTCCTGTTAGTTCCTCTTTTATATATAAGCTATGGTTCTTCACGTGAGCTTTGCAAGTGCCAGTGACGCAAACTCCACGTTGTAGGTAGGTATGGTTGTAGTGCTTTATCTTGCTTTCTGAGTATTCCTGTAATAAGAGTAAAGGCGAATGAATGCGGATCGAAATGCTACATAATCATGTGCCGAACGCAATGTTGTTGTTGTAAAAATAAAGAATGTAAACAGGTTGTTGCAGTTTTAGCCAGTGGGCGAAAGGCTAGGCACTATGCTATTTATAGTTAAGTCGATAAAAATAATATTAAGCCTTTCTACATTTCATTTTTTCCTTCAGAACTGACTAGACAGACAGTGCGTCATAAATAAATTCAGATAAATTTCTATTGTAAGGTATTTAACTGTCTGTCTTTTTTTATGTTTTGGTTGGCAAACAAGCAGACAGCCCGCCTGATCGTAAGCGGTTACCGTCGTCTATGGATAACTGCAACACCATGAGTGCTGTTGATGCGTTGCCGACCTTTGAGGAGTTTGTGGATACCATTTTTAAAAGACTCCATCTTATAGCTAGATGGAAAGATCGCGGCGGGTAGATCATTCCACATCTTACGCGTTACGGTACGCGGTAAACATCCTCGGTTAGAACGTGTAGTTCGAGATGTCCAGGTCTGGAGGATGTGAGGGTGAGCTTTTTGACGTTGCCGAGCAGTACGATAAAAGAATCGCGATGGTGGAATCATTTCAAAAAGCTCTTCAGAGCATTCCCCATTATAGAGACGGTAAAAGATGGATAGCGCTCCGACGTCTATATGTAGGCTGAGTGGAGCCAGTTTTTCACAGAGCTCGGGATCGTCGACAATTCTAGTGGCTCTTCGCTGTAAGGAGTCAAGAGGCTGAAGCTGGTAGCTCGGAGCGCCGTTCCAGAGGTGCGAGCAATATTCCATGTGTGGTCGAACTTGTGCTTTGTAAAGCACAAGCCGTTGACGTGGTGTAAAATATCTCTTCGCTCTGTTAAGCACACCTAGCTTCCTGGATGCAAGTTTTGCTTTGGCTTCCAGGTGACTCTTAAATTGGACTTCACTAGAAATGTCGATGCCTAGAATCCCAAGACTGTTGGATATTGTAAGGGGAACGCCCTGAAATCTGGGAACTACGGGAAAACGAGTCTTTTTAGCAGTAAAAGTGCAAACTTGTGTCTTAGTGGGGTTAAATCGGACCAAATTACATTCACCCCATTTGGAGAGTTTCTCAAGAGAGTTTTCTATTTGAGACCCAAATTTGTCTCTGCATTCCTGCACCTTGGAAGGAGAGGCGTTAACACGACCGGCATAGTGTGCGTCACCCGTGCTATCCTCTGCATAGCAATGTATGTCGGCTATTTGCAACATATCATTGATATGCAGAATAAATAGAGTAGACGACAGCACAGAACCCTGAGGGACACCAGCATTGATGGGAATTTGGTTGGACTTGAGACCATCAACAACTACCGATATACTACGGTGATCAAGGAAGCTGGCTAAGCTTACAGCAAGAGTACTCTCTACTCTCTACAGCTCAGACCATCGGTGTGTGAGATACACCAGAAGATCACCAGCTGAACGACTATGACGAAAACCGTATTGACGATCACTTATCAGCTGGTGCTCTTCGAAGTATCGCAGAAGCTGCGTGTTGACAACACGCTCCATAACTTTGCAGAGTAGAGAAGTAATTGCTATAGGCCTATAGTTAGACGGGTCAGTGCGATCACCTTTTTTGGGTATTGGGTGGACTATGGCAACTTTCCAAGAACAGGGCACGTATCCTGAGGTATAGGAGAGCAGAAACAAGCGCGTTAACACTGGAGTCAACTCGGGAGCATATTCCTTCAAGACGACCGCGGGAATGCAGTCTGGCCCACTCGATTTTCGCAGATCGCTGGGAGATGCGTACTTCTGGCATAGAACTCTTACATCTCGGGATAATCGGCGGTGATAAATCCCCATCGTTGAGGGTCGAGTTAGATGCAAAAATACTACCAAGAAGGTCGACTTTTTCTTTAGCAGTATGGGCCAGGCTATCATTCAAATTTTATAGGGCTGGTAGAGAGGATTGGCAGAAGATACCCTCGGCTGCATTGGCAAGTGACCAAAACTCTCTGCTTCCCGACGGATAACTGGCGAGTCGGTCACCAATCCTTGTAATATGCTGATCTCTGGCCTTGGCAGCCACCTCCTTGCTCGACCTGGAGGCAGCGTTTAATTTCTTTTTTAGGAGAGCGGTGTTTGGATCGTTTGATGCCCGCGCTATGGTCCAAGCCTTACATGCATCAAGTTTGGACTTTAATGGAACCGCAAAGGACTTATTGAACCATGGGTGACGCCGACCTCCGACACGAACCACCGAGTTTGGAATGTAACATTCCATACCCTGAAGCACGACGTCAGTGACGGCATCAGCACACGCAACATCCTCCGTAGAGAAACAGAAATGCCCCCAGGGGTATGACGCATAGAACTCGCGAAGGCTATCCCAGTCTGCTGTCTCATAGTGCCAAACTGTGTGTTTCTCAGCTGGAGAAGGTCTAGCACGATTTAGAGTTAGCACAACTGAACTTGCCAGGCTGAGGAACCTAGGGGTGGACCGACAGATACCTGATAATTGTCTGGATTTGAGGCCAACAGGAGGTCGAGCAAGGAGGGGTTGTGGTTCTCTACATCTGGTATTCTGGTTGGTTCTGTGACCAGTTGAGAGAGTCCGTATGTCAGAGCCAGATTGTAAACAGTACGCCTCGCATTGTCGGTGGAATTAGAGCCTAACCACTCTTTGTTATGAGCGTTCAAATCTCCGAGCATTATTAATTCCACAGAAGCGTACTGTTCCTGCACTTTATCGGCGCCATAAGAGATGTGCACAAAGTGACGAGTTGTCTCCAGGTCACCGCTGTGAGACCTTTATAGGCAAGCATAGACTCGTGTTTGACCATCGTAGTCCACGCGCACCCAGAGAAGCGACAGGTCTTTAACTTCTAGACCGTTAAGACGACGACAGCAGATATCCTCCCGCACGTACACACATACCCCAGCCCGTCTCAAGAACATGTGTTCGAGGGTATAGCCGGGGTACATCAGATAAGAGGTATCAGCAGGGCAGGATATCTGGGTCTCCGTCAAAAAGAGCAACGCCGGTTTAGCCGTTTCAAGGTGAAAGTGAACGGAAGTCTACAACAAGAACAAGGAACCCTTATAGTTTCATAACGTCCGTCTGTATATCTGTATATCTGTATATCTGTATATCTGTCCCAGATGTTGAGTATCCACGTCCTGTAATTTTGCTGGACACTGCGTGACTTTAAAAATCCATACTTCAATCAAAGAAATCAAATGTTATTTACAAAGCCCAAGGAATAACAATAATGCAAAACTAGCGACCCGCCCCGGCTTTGCACGGGTAGAGCATAATATATACTTATACGTACATTTTTGCATCAGTTTATAGCATCGAGTATTTTTTATTTTTTTATTTTATTTACATGTAAAAATGTATATATAGTATGAATTTACATCTTAAACAATAATCGTTATACTAAAACCAATTTACACAAAACCTCAACGAATTATACACTTAAACCTTCCTCAAGAATCACTCTGTTGGTAAACCCGTATAAAATTCCGTTCACTAGTTTTTGAGTTTATTGCGAACAGATAGACAGACGCGGCGAGGGACTTTGTTTTATATAATAAGTTGTTGTGATTATTGTTGTGATTAATTAAGTTTCTGATCTCATTTTTTGCAGCAAAAAACAATACTGACTGCATGCATATAACATAATGACATAATTTATAAATAAATCTCGTCGAAGGGCTCGACATTGGCCTCCACGTTCCCTTTACAAGATGTCAACCATTCACGATAAGTATTTAACCGGTTAGTCAATCGAATATTTTCGGTACTATGATACTCGTATTACGCATGGCAAAAAAGTACTAAAAGTGTATTGAGATATTTATATTTAGGCCCAAAGTTTTTTTTTACGAGCCGGGTTACAATTTTCAGTAGTTCAAGCACGTGAGTGTGGTTCAAGTTTGGTATTTGACTTAAGGTACGGACACACCGCAGCGTCCTACGTGCGCGATCTAGGCGGCGATCAGATAGCGCAGTAGTATTTGTACCGACTGTTTCACACCAAACGCGATCAGAAAACAATTGAAAAGTCCTGAGATCGCGCCCGCAGATCGCAGGACGCCGCGGTGTGGCCGTAGTTTTACGGTGCGGAGCATGGCTCGCTTGTGGTGAAACGCGCTGTCTGAGGGCTAGCGCGCACTGTGTTGCAGTCGAACGCGGTGCGTTTATTCTACCGCACGATCTATGCAATATGCATGCGTTTATTTCACCGCAATGCGCGCACTTCTTTGACACTCTGTACATCACAGAATATTTATTAAATTATAATAATATATTATATTATAACGCAACGCAGTGCACGTTAGGCCCAAAAATCCATCGCATGAAACTTTTTGCGAAACAAATAAAAACCCATTCCACTTAAACACTTTTAAAACACTCTGATTCCTGTTCCAAAGCTTAAATGACGTAGGTAGATGAATAGGCAATACCCAGACCTGGAATTGCACCACGTAGTGAAATCCGAGTTGAGGTAAGTAGTATGATATCATAGTAAGAAAATTTCCAAAGCGTAGTGGAAAAATAAACCAAACAAGGAAGTCGAAAATAAAACTCTTTAAAAAATCGCTTAAATTTAACGAAAACAGACAGGAATTTGAAATGGGTAGCGAAAATTGCAATAAAATAGATAGAAAAACGCAGCATACGAAAAAATATCTGTGCAATTTTTGTATGATCACTTATATTCTGACAAATAAACTAATTCTAATTCTGTTTCTGAACTTTCCATTTCTTACAGAAACGGCAAGCAAGTTCATGATGCTATTACATCTATGAATAAAAGCTCTACAGTCGATGGTGTCTCAACGGATGCTCTCAAAATAAGATAGATATATAGATAGATAGATAAACACTTTATTACACCATACACATTAAAAGTAAAAAAATGATAAATAAAACAATGTGGCAACAGGCGGTCTCATCGCTTAAAGCGATCTCTTCCAGACAACCTTAAGGTGGAAAGGAATAGATTAGCATACATGGCGGTATAGGTGTAGAAAAAAATAATAATAATAAATAAATAACAATAAAATAAAATAATAGGTATGTACATAATTAAAAAGGTACATATAATTTATGTAATTTAATACATACATAGCAATATAAACATAAAACACATACATTGCAATATAATACATGTATAATGTCATACAATACATATTATATATATTCATATATACATATAATACAATATACACATATTTCATAAAAGGATTTGTGATCAAAAGCAATAGCAGTTCGGGAGAGATAGTGGGCCTTGACGCGATCTTTAAACGTAGTAAGAGTCTGTGAGCGTTTAATTTCCAATGGAAGCGCATTCCAAAGCCTGACAGCTTGCACTGCAAATGAGTTGTCATAGAAAGAGCTATGGTGGCTAGGCATGGACAGTGTATGATTCTCTGATGACCGTAAAGATAAGGCATTGGAGGTGTGAAGGAATTGGAACATATGTTTGAGATAAGGTGGAGAAGTAGGATGAAATAGAAGAAGGGACAGGATATGTGCATTCCGGCGAAGGCGAATTGGAAGCCACTTGAGCTTAGAGCGAAATTCAGAGACATGGTCATATTTGCGTAGGCCAAATATGAACCGAATCGCAAGGTTTTGTAATCGCTCAAGTTTATTTAGCTGATCTTCTGTTATGTCAAGATAGCAAGCGTCAGCATAGTCAAGAATGGGAAGAAGAATAGATTGTGCAAGCGTAACTTTAGTAGCAGTGGGCAAGAAATTTCGAAGCCTCTTTAGTGCAGCAACAGAAGCAAACATTTTATTGCTGATTGTTGTCAGCTGAGGTCCCCACGATAAATGCTGATCAAAAATAACCCCCAAATTCTTTGCAGTTTGGCTATAAGGAATAGTTACCCCCTCAAAAACAACCTGTGGAAGCGTGACCCAGTCGATTTAGCAACAGTTCCGGAACTACCTATAATTAGGACTTGTGTTTTTGCGGGATTTACTTTAAGTCCGTATGATTGACTCCACTGAGAGACGTTGTATAGATCATTATTAATCTGACCTACTGCCTCAGACAAAAAACTGATAGGAGCTTGTGAGTAGATTTAGAGATCGTCTGCATAGAGGTGGTAGGAAGAATTAAGATGACAGGAAATAGAATTTATGAAAACAGCAAAAAGAAGAGGAGATAGCACGCCGTCCTGAGGCGCGCCGACAGTAGTATCACACCAAGAAGAAAAAGTATCTTCAATACGGATCCGCTGACGACGACCAAACAGGTAACTACGAAACCAGTCAATCACCGTAGGAGATATGTTAATCGAGCGAAGTAATGCATGGAGAATGTCGAAATCGACGGTGTTAAAGGCATTACTGAAATCGAGTAGCGTAAGCACAGTTAACTGTCCATTTTCCATAGCTAAGCGGATATCATCTGTTATTTTAACTAGGGCAGTAACTGTGCTGTGACCAGGGCGGAAGCCGGACTGGAAAGGATTTAGGAGTTGGTTTGAGACAAGATAGGAGTGCAACTGATTATGGACGAGACGCTCAAGAACTTTGGAGAGGAATGGAAGAATAGAAATGGGACGGTATTCAGTAAAGGACTTAGGATTAGGCTTTTTAGGTAAGGGTATAATTTGGGCATCTTTCCATGCAGAACGAAAGGCGTTAGAGGATATGGAATTATTGAGGATTTGGCAAAGGATGGGTAGAATTAAGTCAAGGATAGGAATCAGCATGTTCCGGCTTATACCGTCGATTCCGACTGCATTAGATGTAATAGCGAGTATGCTCTTCTTAACATCACAAGCGGTGAATGGCCTAAAGAAAAATTCAGGACGGTCAGGAGTCGCGTAAGGTTACGGCGGCAGATGTTCACCTTTTTTTTATTTTTTATATCTTATAGGCTAGCGTTTGACCACTATCTCACCTGTTCGTAAGTAATGATGCGGTCGAAGATGGTAAGCACGCTAGGCCTAGACTGGGGAACTGGCTCTCAAGGATAGCTGCCGGAACACATTAGATGTTTTTGGCGACAGATTTTCTAACTTGAGGGTGGTAGCTGGCCAGGCGGACACTAGACAGTGTCCTACCACCATGCGGGGGTTGTTGGTTTCTTAACGATGTTTTCCTTCACCGGAGGGCCACTGTGAGAAGCGCACATACATTTTTCGATGGAAAAATCACGTGGTGCACGGTAAGGTTTGAACTCGGTACCACGGCATCAAAGCCGACCGTTCTCCCGATTACGCCACCGGGCCCGGGCTCCTTGGTGGTAAGCTACTTTTTGGTAGATTTAATGATCCCACTACCACTGTATGAAAACTCTTGATTCATGAATGCACATAAAACTTTCATTGGTAGGCATATAGCTAGGATTAGAACCAACGACCGTCGGGTCAGAATCAGGGTAACTATCCTTTACGCTAAAGGGCCGTCCAATATCACTACGTAAGTATTATAAAACAAATTCCATCACTGCGTCTGTCTGTCTGTTCGCAATAATCTCAATAGCTACTAAACGGATTATCATGCGGTTTTCACCAATAGCCAGAGTGTTTATGAGGAAGGTTTAGGTGCATAATTCGTTAAGGTTTTGTGTAAATTGGATGAGATATGACGATGATTGTTAAATATGTTCATATTTAATATTCGATGCAACAAACTGATGCAAATTTTGTAGGCATATATGTTCTACCCGTTCGAAGCCGGGGCGGGCAGCTAGTATAGCTATATAGCTGAATGGTTCATTACTTTTGTTATTTTGTTTAATTCAAAGCGTTAAATTCTGCTTTTGATATGTTTACTCGATAATTGATTATGATTTAATTTATGATTTTGACGTGTAATGTGAGTATACTTTAAGCCTGAAATGCTTTAATTTGATTTATAATTGCCAAGATTTTAGATATCTCCTTTTTTATGCATTAGAACTAGAACTATGTTTAAATGGCAACGATGTTTGGGTAATCATCCGGTGTCTAAAATTGAGTTTAAAATCAGAGAAAATAAACTTAACTCGTTACTTTCGTTACAATCGGCTGTCATGTATAATTGTATGTATCAGTATCATTCTGGCACGTTACTAATAGGTTCGTTAAATGTACTTGTATATTTAGTTATGGATTATAGTACGAAAATAAATGAGTAGGTATGTTAAATAAAAATAAAAATGTGTTTTACGAACTAAACTTATCCCTGTCGTGCAGATAGAGAATAAAAATTACAGATGCAGTGACGGTATGTTTCCACTACACAGAAAACATGTTGCAAAACAATTGCCGCTCTGTGATTCATAGGCTGTTAGACAGAGACGGAGATCGTACGTACGTACGTATGTCGTACATTTGTCTCGTCTCGTTCCGAATACCGACACATGCGAATGATGCGAGTAACGAAACATATTCGAGAGTACCGATTCGGTACTTCGAGTCAGGCAGTGTATTCGTTACTTAGTAACGAATACATACGGTTCGACACATCTTTACTTTCTACACGAAACGTGTAGTTTATGAACCGTAACATACACCTGACTTTTTCACGAATGTATAACTCTAATAGCTATAACAAAAAATAATAAAATTGAATTGTTATTAAAAAATAAGGATCACTATTAATAATAATTAAATTCAAGATTTAAAACCACCCCGACCGATCTATTCACAATCTGTTCATTGAGACCATTTCGATGAGCCCAAACTCGATATCTCTGCTGTAAGTTGGTGAAGAGTTGAATATTCTGCAGATTCCAAGAGATGTCTCAGCATTAGGTCAACGCTACCATGTTCTCATAGTATCATTGAAGTCAGAGAATACCGAACTTAGAATTGATCAAAACTACAAAGTTGATTTCATAGCGTCATCATTGATGACGCTATGAAATCAACTTTGAACTTTGAATCGAGACGAAACGAGCTGTTTTCTAGATAACGACTCATCATTGATGACGCTATGAAATCAACTTTGAACTTTGAATCAATCGAAACGAGCTGTTTTCTAGATGACGACTCATCATCTAGAAAAAAGCTCGTAGTCTTCAAACGGCTGAACGGTTTTTAGGGTTCCGTACCCAAAGGGTAAAACGGGACCCTATTACTAAGACTCCGCCGTCCGTCTGTCTGTCTGTCTGTCTGTCTGTCTGTCTGTCTGTCCGTCTGTCACCAGGCTGTATCTCATGAACCGTGATAGTTAGACATTTGAAATTTTCACAGATGATGTATTTCTGTTGCCGCTATAACAACAAATACTACAAACAGAATAAAGTTAAAAATAATAGAGGGTCCCCATACAAGAAACGTGTTTTTTCGGCATTTCACGCCATCTATGAACGCTTAGTTAGGTAAACGTCCAATAGATGGCGTTATATTGAAATTTCGATTCCCTAACACCTTTGTTAGACGTTAGATGGCGTTATAAGAAATAAAATGTTTATTAATTATTATTTTTTGCTGGCGAAAAATGATAGTGGTTTATTTTGCTCGATCTTATAAAATACTGTAGTGTGGTACGGAACCCTACTAGTGCGAGTCCGACTTGCACTTGGCCAGTATTTTTTATTAATCATAGCTAAGAACACTCTCGATTAGGACACCTATCTTACAAAAAAAACTAAAATCAAAATCGGTTCACTCGTTTGGGCGCTTCGTTGCATGCCACAGACAGACACACACATACATAGATACACAGATACCCAGATACACACGTCACACTTGTAACAGCTCTTCTTTATGCGGCGACTGTAAAAAAAAGGGGTATGATAATGTACCTATACAAGAAACGTGTTTTATTGAACTTTTTTGCTTGATCTCACTAAATATTGTACAGCTGCACGGAAACTTTCGTCTGCAAATTCAACTCGCACTTAACCAGCTTATTTTTAACCGACTTTAAAAAAAGGAGGAGGTTTCTCAATTCGACCGTATATATGTTTTGTTTTTTTTATCTGAACTGACGAGCACAACCACTATCTACGTTTATAGATTTAAAAACGGGAATTTAACGTGACTTACGCGATGTCGATATAGCGATCGACATATGTTTCGGCCTCATCCGGAGGCCTTCTTCAGGATCTTGAGTGCTTGGCGCTCGTCGACGCGTCGCACCTCGCACTGCGGGCCGCTGCTCGTGCAGCGCGGGCGGACGGAGCGGGCGGCGGCGGCGGCGGTGGTGGTGTTGGTGGGGGGTAATGATGCGGTGTACATAGTGGAGGCGCGGGATTAGGTTGGAGGGCTTCGTCTTCATCACTGCTGTTTACTTCAGACGAGACCTCATCCAACCGGCAGACGGAACTCACGGTGTCCTCCTCACTGTTGCCACTGGTGACGTGCTTTCCATGAAGAACGGTTTTCCACGTATTTGACAGGTACCACCCTCTGTCTCTGTTGAAGTTACGACGACGACTGATCTCAATGGCTTCTCGGATTTTGCGGGGTACAAAGTACTTTTCACGCGCCAAAATCCGTGCCTTGTCAAATCTGATGTAGTGCGTCGTCCCAGATGTGAGAGCGTGCTCTGTAACCGCCGAGCTACCGCTGTCCACGTTCTTCATGGAAGCAATGTGTTCTTTGAGTCTTGTGGACACGTTTCTTCTGGTCTCGCCTACGTAGCTTGCACCACAGTCGCAAGGAACGACGTAGACCCCAGGAGCTCCTAGGGGATCCTTATCCTTTGGAGAGCGCAACAATTGCCTGACACGTGAGGGGGGGCGGAATATCGTCTTGATGCTATATCTTCGGCGTAACAAGTGTCCAATTTTGTCCGTGACCCCCTTGACGTATGGTAGGTACGTTGCTGCTCTCTCAACCGATGTTATTCGGCACTTTGTGGAGTTGTTCGCAATCCGATTACTCTGCTTCCAGCTGTATCCGTTTGCCTCTAACACCGCCTTCACATGCGCGAGTTCCGTGTCTACATGTTGTGGGTCACATAATCTCAGCGCTCTGTTGATAAGTGTCCGAGGCAACGACGCTAGATGGGCGGGATGGTGATGGGAGTCAGCTCTCAAGTACCGGTCTGTATGCGTACTCTTGCGGTACACTGTGTGTGAGAGATGTCCATTCTGTTGTCGCTTGAGTAACACGTCAAGAAACGGCAACGCGCCCTCTATTTCTCGTTCGACAGTGAAAGTGATCGTCGGATGTTTGCTATTTAGATGTTCTAATAAGGGTGTTACATGGTCCTTATGTAAAATAGCAAACACGTCATCCACATATCGCCACCAGTATCTCGGTCTAAAGGATATGTCGTGTAGTGCCGATGTCTCGAACCACTCCATAAAAATATTCGCAACTACTGGAGCTATAGGAGAACCCATGGCCACACCTTCCGTCTGAATATAAAATTCACCGCGCCACTTAAAATACCCACTTGTCAGTATGTACTTTATTATGTTCATGTACTCGATAGGTATAAGAGCTCTCTGGAATAAATCCGTTATAATTTTGAGTGTGTCCTCTATCGGTACGTTCGTGAACAATGACGTGACGTCGAAGCTCACCATCAGTTCGTCTTCACCTAATGTTACTTCATCTAGGAGCTGTATAAAGTGTCGCGAGTCCCTCACAAAACTTGTGGTGTTTCCTGTTAATGGAAGTAGCATGTCAGCCATGTATCGAGCTGTTTTATAAGTGGGTGAGTCGATTTGACTGACTATAGGTCTCAAAGGCCACGACGGCTTGTGAATTTTAGGTAGGCCATAAATTCTCGGTGCAGTTGGGTTCAAAGGGCGTAATCTACTGTACAGATCTTCATTTAATGCACGCAGTAGTGTACTCAGTTTGGCAGTTACTCGAGATGTAGGGTCGTATGTAACACATTTGTAAGTATTACCGTCACTGAGGAGCTGGTTTATTTTCTGTTCGTACTGTGCTGTGTCCACGACTACTGCTGCATTCCCCTTATCTGCGGGTAAAACTAAAAGCTCTGTGTTGTTACGTAAACTACGTAGTGCAAACATTTCCGAGTTCGAGATGTTGGATTTAGGTACCTTGGATTTTCGCAATGTCAATGCTACTTCTTGTCGTAAACATTCAGCGTCATGAATCGGTATGTTATTCCGGGAGATCGTTTCCTCGATACCGGTGATGATCACCTCGACGGGTATCTTCCACTATCTACGTGACATAAGACATAAGACATAAGGCGGACCGATGTTGTCTAAGGCCGGCTTTAGAGTCGGCTCTGACAGGTCTATATGTATAGGTTATTAGAAAGCGTTTTAGAATAACGCCGACCGCTCAGCCATACGCAAGCGACGCGCTACTGAGCTATCAGTTATCGTTACTGCTGTGTCGCGTAAAACGCACGCACCGATGAATACAGACGCGCGTCATTTGCCCATGTCTGTATTTCACACAACGTTACACACAGGTTACCATAACATTTAAACGAGTTCCACTGACAGCTAGAGTCTGTGCAATAAGAGAACCGTCGTAGAAATTAAGGTTACGTGTTCTAATTTACTGTTTCGTTGCGTTGACAACACTGTTCAGTCATTGCCAATACGACTAAATGTTTGATAGTTTGCAGCTTTGAGTATTCAGCCAAAAGTACCTACTCTTACCATTATCGGGTGGTACCAGGTAGGTAATATATACCTTCCTTCCTTACCTTTCAATGTTAGTTCAACGTAACGCTACGACGGTTCTCTTTTTGCACAGACTCTACGCCCTGATGAGCTACGCGTTCTCTATTCTGTGGAGCTGCCAGCGCTGACGATCAGTGTGACTCTAAAACCGGCCTTATGATTCGTGCTTATCCGAAAATTTCAATAGATGAGACGCGGGACAACTGACTAGTCGAATTAACAGAGAGCAACTATCATATGCCGTTTCGTTATTTTATCGTCGAGAACGACGATATGAAACCTTGATATTACACCAGCTTATTGAAAACACATTATGTATGTAACTGGATAATGTCGATAACCTCCACCTGCTCTACCAGAGGGGAATAGCTAAAGCATTCATACGTAAATATATACGTAATGAGTATACCGCAACCGGATTTTGCTACTATGCAGCGAAGTCTGTGCTATTTCTCTAAACCATCTTAAATTAATTGTCGTGAGATCGCGGTAACATAAATTATGTAACAACGAGCAACAATTCAATAATAATAAAGTAATAACAATGCAACATAGCAGATTATTCTCGATGTTGCGCCCACCTGACTTGCTACCAAAAAGTACGAGCAGCTTACCATGCACCGTCAAGAAAAAAATCTCTTTTTTTTTTATATCTTATAGGCTAGCGTTTGACCACTATCTCACCTGTTGGTAAGTGATGATGCGGTCAAAGATGGTAAGCACGCTAGGCCTAGAATGGGAACTGGCTCTGACTGAAGGATAGCTGCCGGAACACATTAGATGTTTTGGCGACAGATTTTCTAACTTGAGGGTGGTAGCTGGCCAGGCGGAGACTAGATAGTGTCCTACCACCATGCGGGGTTGTTGGTTTCTTAACGATGTTTTCCTTCACCGGAGGGCCACTGTGAGAAGCGCACATACATTTTTCGATAGAAAAATCCATTGGTGCACGGCGGTTTGAACTCGGTGCCACGGCATCAAAGCCGACCGTTCTCCCGATTACGCCACCGGGCCCGCATCCCGGGCATCTGCCGCGGTTTTCCGGCAGCACATGACAGCCCTTGAGAGTCAGAGTATTCTAGGCCTAGCGTGTTCACAATCTTCGACCACATCATCGCTTACCACCAGGCGAGATAGTGAGTAAAAGCTAGCCTATAAGAATTTAAAATTAAAGTTCAGCATTGATACTAATCACACAATCAAAATGTATCACATATTAACTGAATTTAGTAGTAGTTTACATATTTCCATATATTAATATTAAGTCAGTCTCTTATCGTTAAATACTTTAAAACGATATAAGTAATGTAATAATAATATAAGCATTTGGCTACCTATATTCAATATTCGAAATTTCGTTCTCGATAAACCTCTTTTTGGCGGCCATCAAAATTCTTTATTAATTTATTTTCATTAAATAAAGTTCGTAAATGCCTATAGCTAGCGTCTCACGTGTGTGACAAAAGGTGACACTTTAATGGGTACATGTTTTCTGGAGTAGAAGCGTGACTTGCTGTGCTCGCGGGCCCCCGCGGCTTCACTTGTGACGCTGATGATCATCACGAACATATCTTATCATTAAGGGCGTCGCCAAGGGTGGGCAGGGGGGGAGGGCAGTTACCTCCCCCTAGAGATCAAATGTAGCTAGCCGTAAAGCGACCAAAGTGCGAGCAATTGACTTCCTTACCTAATAATAAATTCCGCATCGCATGACAAAACGTAAATAAATTCAGAAGGCAAAGACTTCCAAAGTGTAACGCTTCATGCTCTCGGCGTTCATATTTATTGTCCTCTATAATATTGCCCCATTGCCCCCCCCCCCCCCCCCCCACCCCCCTACTCATAAGCTGGCGACGCCCTTGCTTATCATCATATCCGTCCATTGAACTATTATTACTAGCGTATTACAACTTACACTGCACTGTATCCGTCTTAGAGACTAAACATACTATGTAGTTTAGTAATGTAACCCTATGGTTACATTACCTATGTAAAGACTAGTATGGCCAATGTAGCAAAGCAGACTCGAAATTGGCATGTCTAAAGGTAGGTACGAACACACCGCGGCGTCCTGCGTGCGCGATCTAGGCGGCGATCAGATAGCGCAGTATTTGTACCGACTGGTTCACACCAAACGCGACCTACGGCGATTAGAAAACGATTGAAAATCAGATGGCGAATGCGCACTCGGACGCAGGATGCCGCGGTGTGGCCGTACCTTTAGTCGCCCGGGAGATATGCCACTGCGCTCGATCTTTTACTCCTGTTCCACTTACCGCCAGTGTCTCTATTAGAGTTCAATTTAGCTATATTTTAAACTAATCATCTCCAAAAAACAGTTTTAGCTCTTTATAAAATGCTGCCACAACTATGAAGTGCCAAAAGAACTCCTAAAAAAATTTGGTTAATCATAAACTTAAATCGAATAGAATCGAACTCGAAATCCTAATTTTAAATTAATCCGTGAGCTTTTTGGTCACACACTTCCTGTCTGTCCGTCCGTATGTCACAGCCACTTTATTCCGAAACTATTAGGACTCCACAGTTAAAACTTAGTAGTTAGGTGTATTTTGTGAACTGCCTTAAGATTTTTAACAAAAAAATAAAAGATTAAAAGGGGGTAGGGCTGAATATTGGTTTGAATGAGATATACTTAGTCAGAAGTTTTTGAGATAGATATAGCACATTTTCCAAACCGCAAAATGACTTTGTTTTTAATACTTATACTGGCGAAAAACGATACCTAGTTATAAAATCCTCTACTGTATTACGGAACCCTACTAGTGCGAGTCCGAATTGCACTTTGCCAGTTTATATAATTATGTTTTTAACAAAGTGTTAAAAAAATGTGTAACCCACATTGTTAGTAAGCTTTCTAAAACATAAAAAAAAACAAACTTACATGTATCAGTCTGATTAGTGCATTGTCCTCGTCGGCAGAGAGGTCTACGCGCACTAGACAGAATGTCCCGTCGGCAGGTACCAAGCAGCTGCCGAAGTCGTCTAAACCGTACAGAGGTGGCATACGGGCGTATTCTGTCTCTGGAACAATTTAAGTAGGTACATATTGAGACAGTTACGACAAAACTATATAAAAATACTAGCTGAGACCCGCGACTTCCTTCATGTACACCAAGACATTTATCAATGAAAAGCTCTGTCACTAAACATTTGTGTGATATATGTGTAAAAACATATTTTTTTTTAATACCGAACTGGTGATGGTAGCACTTGATCACTATCTCACCTGATGTTAAGTGATGATGCGATCGATGATGGAGCGTGCTTACCCAGAAAATACCTATTCACTCGCGATTTGAAGACCCCCATATTGTACTTAACCGGAAACACGGACTCAGGCAGGGTATTCCATTCCTTGGCGGTTTGTATGATGAACGAAGAAGCAAATCGCTTCGTTCGGGTAGATGGTATATGCACCATAAATCGGTGGCGCCTTTTAGTGTCTCTGGATGTCCGATTATAAAATGGGGATGGTGGAATTAAATCATGCAGCTCCATTGCACACTCTCCGAAATGTATCCAATAGAAAACCGATAAGCAAGCGACTTTGCGGCGATGCGCGAGACTCTGAAGTCTCTTGCTTACTAGTAGGTCGTCGCTGATGACTTTCGTGGCTCTCCTCTCAATAGCTTCCAGTGTCTCCAGCTGGTATTTGGCAGAACCATCCCAAAGGTGAGAACAGTACTCCATACACGACCGGACTTGTGCTTGCTAAAGATTAAGCAACTGTCCCGGTGTGAAGTACCGTCTCACCTTAGCCAAAATGCCAAGCTTTTTTGAGGCTAGCTGGGCTCTAGACTCAATATAAGAGCCGAAATTGAGAGTTGAAGTCAAAGAGATGCCAAGAAGCTCGAGATTGTTACTTATTGGAACGAACACATCCCGGAAAGTAGGAGCCAGTAGAAATGGGCTCCGTTTAGCGGAGAAAAGACACGCCTGGGTATTCGCAGCATTGAACTTGACCAGATTGGCATCGCCCCAATCGGAGACTGCCTTCAAAGAAAAGTTCAAGCGCTCGACCATCGCTTCTCTATGAGACTGGATTTGTAATGCACTGGTTCGTGCGTTGGATGTGTAACTCTCTACAACAGTGCTGTCATTTGCGTACCCAAAGATACCGGGTTTAAGCAGGTCATTAATATGCAGCAGAAAAAGTTTTGCAGAGAGTACTGATCCTTGAGGGACTCTGGGACTGAGGTGAGGGCATTTATGGCTAATTGGTCGGAAGAACAGCCATCGATGACCACTCGAATCGACCGATCCCTCAAGAAATCTGCTATCCAAACACATAAACCAGTGGGAAGGCCGTATGAAGGAAGCTTGCTATTAAGGCTCTCGTGCCAGACCCTGTCGAAAGCCTTTGAGATGTCAAGAGAGACAGCCAGCGCCTCGCCGTGGTTCTCAATGGCTTCACTCCAGATGTGAGTGGCATACGGTAGAAGATCCCCAGTAGACCGGTTTCGACGAAACCCGTATTGTCGGTCACTGAGTAGATCATTCACTTCTAGGTATGCCAGGAGATTTTAACATGATTTTATTATCACAAAAAGTAGCCTATGTTCATCCTTACGATATAAAGCAGCGGTCGGCAACCTTTTGGCAGGCAAGGACTACATACACAGTGGTAAAATAAGGTAGAGACGGACCGGGCCGCACTTGTTCATCATTTTTATAATAGGGTATCTATCTGTCAATAGACTATAGGTGATCGAACGCGGATCGATCAAGTCGCCAGTTTAGCACCCGCTTATCATTATTATTTGCGCATGCGGCCCCACGCGGCCCGCGGGCCACGCGTTGGCGACCGCTGCTACAAAGTATAATTTCAGTAAGATTGGATCGTCCGTTTAGGCGTGATTAGGTAACAAACAGACAGAGTTACAAACTTTTTTATATTATTAGTCTGGATTCGTTGGTTTAGTTACGTAAAGTAGGTTAGGGGTGACCACAGACTTCAAACAGTCAACAGTCGAATCGTACGAAATGCAGATCATTTAAAAAAAATATTGTTTGCTTTTAATTTATATCATTTTAAAGGTTTGATTGTACAGGGCGGTAGGAAACTTAATTAAAATAATATTAGTAAAATTACATTACATAGTGTAAATCTAATTGTTAATTGACAAACTATATACAAGTACATAAATCATTGTCTTTTACATTAGTAATTAAGGTTAAGTAATTTAGGTAAATAATTTGAAAGTTACGGTGAAAATTTCAGTACATAGAACGCGTGAGAGAGTGCTGCGTGGCGCAAGGTATCTGCCCCCGAACACGACCAGACGCGTGAGGGCAAACGTCATATCATAAGGCAATGGGTAGAATAGCACATAGAATACTTATTTACACGGGCAAAGCCGCGGGATACAACTAGTCTAACTTAATAATAATCGGTTCAGATAAGACTACGATCTAAGGTAACAACAAAATAATTTAGGTAAATAATTTGAAAGTTACGGTGAAAATTTCAGTACATAGAACGCGTGAGAGAGTGCTGCGTGGCGCAAGGTATCTGCCCCCGAACACGACCAGACGCGTGAGGGCAAACGTCATATCATAAGGCAATGGGTAGAATAGCACATAGAATAATTATTTACACGGGCAAAGCCGCGGGACACAACTAGTCTAACTTAATAATAATCGGTTCAGATAAGACTACGATCTAAGGTAACAAGAAAATAAAATAAACATACTCTTCGAATACTTTCCCCTTTTTGCAAAGTCGGTTAAAGTACGATTGTATAATAGTTGTGACCTGTTGTACACCATAATGTTATACACAGAAAAAAAGTTCCCAAATATTTGGATAATTACCCCACTATTAAACTGACAACACTGACCAGTCCGACTAACCAACGAAAAATTAAAATCGTGTTTTCATACTCAAACTATTGAGAAATATTAAAACACACCGATGAAAACTAATATTCTTATTAATATCATGCCTTCCTGCGTGATTGTGGCATAAACAAGCACAAACACAAAACACAACAAACCGGCATATTTTATTATTTCTTCATGAGCTCCGCGCGCTCGGTTGTTCAAGTGTCACTGTTGTAAGTAAACAGATAATCTACTATATATGGTATATTTTTATTTAGAAAGTTACGTGTATTTAATACGGTATCTGGACATGTATATAATCAAAGGTTCTGGGTAACAAAATTAGCTAGCATGTTTACTTAGTTATTAGAGTTCCGCTGTCTGTGTCTGAAAATTATCATCAGATCGTTACAAAAAGTATAAAAGGAACCTTTCGGAATAAACCTAATTCAATCAAACAAAAAAATAAATTTTGCAAATCCGTCCATAAATTACAGAATTATAGGTATTATACAGAAAAAATAGTTCCACCCTACTTGAGAACCTGCTCCTTCTTTTTCGAAGTCGGCTAAAAATAGATATGTTTTAGCTCGATAGGTCTCTTTAATATATATATAACTATCATGTGTTGAAATCTCGAAAGTTTGATGTTTACGATTGAGAATATGATGCTGCCCTCTGATGCTGATCTCGATAAATTACCTACTGTACTAAAACCACCCCGAAAACATTTTTTTGACCGAGCGAAGCGAAGTTTTTCGTTTCAGCGTGGGCAAAGTGCTTTCGTGTGTCTTTCCGGGTGTCACATTATCGAGTTGAAAGAAGAAAATAGTAGTTTATGCAACTGTCATATAATGAAGGGTATTAAAACACGAGTGTGAGTTTATGAAACGAGCGCAGCGAGTTTTATAATAGTAACGAGTGTTTTAATACCCGTGTTATATGCAGTTGCATACACTACTTTATCTTCACTAATGCAATTAATCAAACAACAAGAGTAAAAGCTGACAATAGTTTATTTATAATAATTGTTCAAATTTTGGATGGTACAATTTTGAAAGTTAAAATTCCAAAAAGTTATTATATTCTTTTTCATATAATTTTCTAGATTTTTCTGGCAAAAGATTGTGAGTTACTTTTGTTGCCAATTCTAGAATATCCGGAGGCGTACAAATATCATCGTCGCTATCCATTTTTAACTTTTAATTTGTATTTAAAAAACAAAACACATTGCGAAACATTAAATTCACGCGTACGTGTATTGTCAGTGAACTTGCCGCCATTAAAATCTAACCAATAAGAGCGCAGCTGCGCGCGCAGGGCCAATCAGGAGCGAGCGCGCGCTGTTCTTTTTTTATTTAATTGGCACAAGATCTTACCAAAGAGTTTTGTGTATGTAAGTTTAGTAGTTTCGACGAAGTTTTCACGTATAACCCAACTGTTTTCAAAAGCCAGCCTAATATCAAAATTTTATACAACTTGTATGAGGATTTTGACATAAGGCTCGCCAGGTTAATTGGTCGCGTTTTATTGATGTTATAATGAGATTTTACGATATCGATGTGGATATTATACCATCATGTGAAATTGCTTAAATTGAGTGTTTTGTTATCTGCGCTATAACAGTAGTAATTATAAGTCAAGTATTGGAAACATAAGTAGAATGTTATAACATTAGTGTAGATAAAAAATATTTTATAATTATTGATGTATTATAATATTGTTATATATATTTTAAATGTTTAATTTTATTTTTTGATGTAATGATTACTGATATTGTAGTGATATTTCATTTTATTTTTGTATGACTGACGTGTGTGAATATACAGGATGTCGGGTTTCATATGGTCCAAACGAAAACCATCGATGGAGGACTCCAAGGCTACCCAGAGAACCCCCATGTATGTTCCGCGAAAATCTATAGTTTTTGAGAAAATTGCGTTTTACCTGTTTTCGAGTTAGTCCCCAAAATATTGCAATTTATTTAAATTTTCTCCTAAACTATAAAGGCCAGAGCCCTACTTTTTTTGTAAGACTATGAACAATGAATAGGTCTTTCAGGGAAAACTACATTTTTTTATTTAGACGATATTTGAACTTTTACTTTGGGCAGGCTTTTTTCCAAAAAAACACAGGATAAAAAAGTTACAACCGATTTTAAAAACTTGTCTGTTTTATGGACCTGCTGCTTGCCAAATTTCATATGGCTACAACAAGAGGTTCGGTCTAAAAACATAATTAAAGAAATTAAGAAAGGATTTTAAACATTCAAATTATTTCTTCTGAAATACACTATGGTAATCTCTTTTTTTACAGAATTAACTCAAATGAAGAGATTTTCTTGTCAAATTTGTTATAAAAGTTCAAAGTGACCCTTTACAGCAATGCACATTATTGCACATACGATAACGCTTTATGAAGTTTCTTCTGATATGATGAGAGAAGTCATCGTCTTCACTTCTCTTCTTGTGTGCATCTCTTAGTTAAAGTTGATATTTATTCTTATTAATTTCGCTGGAGAAGTGAACTCTTTAGGGTGACACTTACACAAGTTGATGTATCCGGCGCGATGGATCTGTCTCTGGCCATTAAGATGCCTGACCACCTCAAATTATTTGATTTTTTATATGGGAGAACGACCCAAGCTCGCGAGTGTAAAAGTATCGTCTAAGAAAGCGAGCATCATGGTCGATCACCACATCATCACTTATCATCAAGTGAGATAGTGGTCAAACGCTTGCCTATTACGTAAAATAAACACCAAACTAAAATAATCATAGAAAAAGAAAACTAAAAGTGATCACTCCTTTTATCGTCTAAAAATAAACTTAATAAGTGATAATATGTGCATAGCTGAACTTTTATTATCAAAATGACAAAAGATAGGCTAGGAAAATTGTCGATATTTTTAAACAATTCAATCAATCAATCTCAATTTTCAATTTTTTTTTTAAAACACCTTAGTTTAAAGATTTTGGGCTTTTATTACAACTTATTTCCTTCGTATGCGTTAATTCTGTAATAAACTGGCCAAGTGCAAGTCAGACTCGCACTAGTAGGGTTCCGTACCACACTACAGTATTTTATAAGATCGAGCATGAAATACCACTATCATTTTTTGCCTACAAATAATAATAATTAATAAACATTTTATTTCTTATAACGTCATCTAACGTCTAACAAAGGTGTTAGGGATCGACATTTCAATATAACGCCATCTATGGGACGAATACCTAACTAAGCGTTCATACGTGGCGTGAAATGCCGAAAAAAACACGTTTCTTGTATGGGGACCCTCTATTATATTTAACCTTATTCTGATCTAGTATTTGTTGTTATAGCGGCAACAGAAATACATCATTTATGAAAATTTCAACTATCTAACTATCACGGTTGATGAGGTACAGCCTGGTGACAGACGGACAGACAGACAGACAGACAGACAGACGGACAGCGGAGTCTTAGTAATAGGGTCCCGTTTTACCCTTTGGGTACGGAACCCTAAAAATGAGATTACCAGAGTGTATTTGAGAAGAAATAATTTGAATATTAAAATCCTCTCTTAATTTCGTTAATTATGGTTTTAGACCTGAACCTCTAGTCGTAGCCGTATGAAATTTGGCAAGCAGCAGGTCGATAAAACAGACAAGTTTTTAAAATCGGTTGTAACTTTTTTATTGTGTTTCTTTGGAAAAAAGCCTGCCCAAAGTAAAAGTTCAAATATCGTCTAAATAAAAAAATGTGATGTTTTTTTTCAGAAAATAATAAACCTAAATAAAAAATGTAGTTTTTCCTGAAAAACCTATTCATTGTTCATAGTCCCATAAATAAACTGGCCAAGTGCGAGTCAGACTCGCACTCGTAGGGTTCCGTAACACCCTAGAGTATTCTATAACTATGATTTTTCGCAACTACAAAAATAATTTTGTTTTTCATAGTATTTGTATGAAAAACAAAGTTATACTTGCGGTCGCTATATCTCAACAACTGCTAACTGTATCTCGTTCAAACCATTTTCGTTTAAAGTGTTTATTGAGATCTACAGAATATATTTTTTCTAGATTTTTCACTCCCTTACTTTAGAAGTTAGAGGGGGGGGACACACATTTTACCACATTAGACGCGGCTATCTTTTAAATGATTGACTTTAAGAAAAAATGATTTTAGGAACCTTAATGTCATTTTTAAAGAACTATCCACGGACACCCCACCCCACACGTAAAGGTTTGAAGAAAAAAAAATGTTTGTTCCAGTTCCATGTATGGGATGCCCCCCCTTAAACTTTAATATTTTTATTTTTGTATAAAAATCGGAAAGCGGTTTTCAGAATACATCTCATCATCAATTACCAAGTTTCAATTATGTAGTCTTAATAGTTTCGGAATAAAATGGCTGTGACATACGGATGGACAGACAGACAGACAGACAGACATGGCGAATCTATAAGGGTTCCGTTTTTTGCCATTCGGCTACGGAACCCTAAAAAAAAGTAGGGCTCTGGCATTTATAGTGTGTATACGTGTATATAAAACGCAATTTTCTCGAAAACTCAAGATTTTTGCGGAACATACATGAAAGTTTTGTTTATTAAACACGTAAAAGTTAAAATGATTTATTTAAATACGAAGTTGCATGAAATTAGCAAGCAATAGGTATATTAATTTATTTGTACTATTGAACAAGATTTTTTTGTATCGAAACTTTTTTTAAAACAAAGCTACTCAGCCAATAAATTTAAAAAAAAATCTATAACTCACTTGTGAATAATAGTAATGAAAAAGTCACAGTTTGATAACAGGTGTCATTATGTGCCTAATTGCAGTTAAATAAGAGCCACTTTATGAACAAGTGTGTTAAAAAAATTAAGGTAATTTCGAAATATGTTCAAAAGTCACAAATTTTTGTTACCGTTATTAAAACACATCTTTTTTGGTCTGAAAAATTTTTGTTCCTATAAATTTCAAGGAGTAGGGGGTGTGTTATACAAATTTAAGTTATACAAAGACAGACTCACGAGGTGTTTACCTAGACAGTTCACAGAGCCACTAATAATATTGAAGGCCCAGTGGCGTAGTGGGAGAATGGTCGGCTTTGACACCAGAGGTACCGAGTTCAATCCTCGCCGTCCACCAATGGATTTTTCTATCAAAAAATGTATGCGTGCTCTTCACAGTGGCACGTTTCGGTGAAGGAAAAACATTGTTAAGAAACCCCCAACCAACCTTCGCATGGTGGTAAAACACTATCTAGTGTCCGTCTGGCCAGCAGAAAATCTGACGCCAAACATCTAATGTGTTACGGCAGCTATCCTTGAGAGACAGTTCTCATTCTAGGCCTAGCGTGCTACCATCTTCGACCGCATCATCACTTATCGACAGGTTAGATAGTACTCAAACTATAGCCTATATTATATAAAAAAAACGATTAAACTAAGAACTCTAAACCGTCGAAGAAATCGCGTAACATAGACAAAAATACATAATACACAAATTGATCACAAAACTCCTTTTTGATAATCAATAAAGTAACCTACAAACACATTAAACATTGTTGTCATTCTTATTATTTTTAACTCCCGCAAAAATAAGGGTGCTAAAGTTTGATGTGTGTATCGATGTGTGTAATAGATAATTTAAAAAAATATTATAATTAAAAAATCTATAGGTTCTAAAAATCTATATTTCTCTTTAACATTACTTACCATTTAAATGATAAATTACCGCAGAGCTTGAGCACAAACACATAATAAAAAAGCACAAACAAACTCGGTGCATTTTGAACGACATTTTCTCGCGCGTCAAACTGTGAAGTGAGCGTCTATTTTACCCTACCGGAGGTTGATGACAGAAATTCCTATATGTAATTCAGGAAACACGTTTCTTGTATAATATTCTTCTACTTTAACCTGA
Organism: Cabera pusaria; assembly: GCA_954871355.1. Lineage (NCBI taxonomy): Eukaryota > Metazoa > Arthropoda > Insecta > Lepidoptera > Geometridae > Cabera > Cabera pusaria. The sequence continues at coordinate 1,210,946 of OX940902.1, read as the reverse complement.
TCCGATTGAATTCAATGTATTACCTACATATTATATTGTTATCTACATATTTAAGTAAGTAGTATGAATAAGAATTCGTGGGAAATCAGCGTAGGTGACGAATTATAAACGATGTTTAACAGAACAAGAAAAACTGTTAAATATTATTTCTTTATTGCGATAAAATAAGATAATAAATTTTTCTTGACTTAAAGACTTCAACTTAAAGACATGTTCTTAACCGCTATTTTACTTGATGACGATGTTGTCTTCTTGCTTGTATGCCAGGGAATGAAAGACTGCTGCAAGACAATTTGAACTTCCACATAGCACCATCATCATTTATTTCATGAAACATTACCTAGGCGAAGATACTCATAGCTAGTTCTAGTTCAGAAGTTGGGTCTTATATACTATCATAATCGTAATCGTAATATTTACCATATTCATACTCATATTCATACTCATAACCATAACCACCGTAACCGTAGCCGAAGCCATAGCCGTAGCCATAGATATCGCCATAGCCATTTTTTAAATATATTATATAGGCTAGCATTTGACCACTATCTCACCTGTTGGTAAGTGATGATGCGGTCGAAGATGGTAAGCACGCTAAGCCTAGAATGGAAACTGGCTCTCAAGGATAGCTGCCGGATCACATTAGATGTTTGGCGACAGATTTTCTAGCTTGAGGGTGGTAGCTGACCACGTGGACACTAGATAGTGTCCTACCACCATAAAGGGGTTGAGGGTTTCTTAATATTTTTTTTTTCCTTCACCGGAGTGCCACTGTGAAAAGTGCACATAAGTTTTTTGATAGAAAAATCCATTGGTGCACGGCCGGGATTGAACTTGGTACCTCTGGCATCAAAGCCGACGATTCTTCTTCTATTCATAGCCATATTAGACAAAACCATACACCAATAGAATAGTGTCATAATAGTAGTTTATAAATCTGTTTCATAACGAGGGGTATTAAAACACGAGTGTGTATTTATGAAATAAATATAATTATTATAATGAATATAACATCATTTCAAAAAATCTGATACTGAATAAAAGTGCTTGTATTTTTAGCAAAATTGTGATAGAGGGAGGTGTTTCATTTCTTCGAGGATATCATTGTAGATGTGACCACACATAACAGCAATATGCTATAAGTACAATCCTTGATGCTCTTGCTAAAACTATTTTATTTGAATGTATTTCTTTATTATTAACCGACTTCAAAAAAGGAGGAGGTTTCTCAATTCGACCGTATATTTTTTTTTTTTTTTTTTTTTTTTTTTTATGTTTGTTCGCGGATAACTTCTTCGTTTATGAACCGATTTCGATTATTCTTTTTTTGTTCGAAAGGAGATATCCCAAGTGTGGTACCATGGTAATTTTATCGAAGTATGATAAGTATCTCCAGAGATATTGAGATAAACATCTCAAAATTGGTACTGAAAATGAATAGCGCGGCATTGAAGTCGGTTGTTTTTTAGTTTTTAAACGATATTATTTATCCTTTGTTTTGACTATAAGTTCACAATGCAGCTTAGTAAATTTACCTACAAGGTACTATTATTTATTTATTATCTTTCCCATCACCAATATTTGAAATACGAAAGTCAGTTTGTTGGTTACCTATTTGTTCGTCTAGGAGCTCTGGGACCTCTTCACGATCAAACGGCTCGACCGATTTAGCGGATTTTTTTCACAGCGATAGGCAGGCAGTATAGTGACATATAAAATTGTGATAGTCATAGACATAGAATACTTTTAACACGGGCAATGCCGCGTGGCTCAGCTAGTTAGTTCTAAATTGCCCTTTAAAAACGTCTTAACTCTTAATAAATGTTGTAGACGGGATCAAGATCATTAGCCAGGCTGGACGCACGGGGTTATTATCCCGCGGGAATGTTGCAAGGCTGCTTACAACGTTCTCGTATAAACTCCGATGTGGTCCGGTTCCGATGTGGTATCTACAATCAAACAGAAATAGATACAATCCTCCACAATGTCGTTGGCCGGCATGGTATTGGAGATTTCGATGGCCGGACGCATCATGTGATGGGATACGTTCGTTTGCATATTATCGACGTATTTGTGGAGGTCGAAGATCGGGAGGAAGACTGTGACCGATTTCTGACACGTCCTTCTGAGGGTGGTGCATCCACGGGTTGGTAGGATATTGGTGATACGACAGGCGGAGGTGTGTACGCTCGTTCGAACTGGTTGGTGCGCGCCTTTCTTCACAGATGGGTATACTACCTTTCTTACATGCTGCGGCTTCGGCTCATCCCGCGCTCCTTGCAGGGTGCGGAATAGTGGCTGCGGGGAGTTCAAGGCGATGGAGTGGGCAGGGAAGCACCCACTCGAAACCGAAAGTAGCTTAACACCATCAAGGACAAAATTTCCCGTCATTATCTTAGGGTGTTCCGGCAGCACACATCCCTTGAGAGTCAGTGTATTCTAGCCCTAGCGTGTTCACCATCTTCGACCACATCATCGCTTAGCACCAGGCGAGATATACCTAAAAAAATCTAGTGTAATGGCTTACGCCGTTCTAATCCTTACTAAAAACAGTTCAGCTGTTTTTAATTAGATTAAGAGAGATGAAATTTTTCACACAGTTAACCTGTATTAATACATAGGTTACCTAACATGAGTACCTATACACCCTAAACCTACTTTATAATGCGGGTATAGGACACCTACTTTAAAACAAGTATACTATACTCCTGCTAGTGTGTATGATGCTTTATTCGATAGCAAACGTCATATTTATTTAAATGTTAGCAGCACTGTTTCTAGCACTGGTATGTTGGCATAATTGTTTTTTTTTTGAAGTCGGTTAAAATGGCATAGTTATAGTAACAAGAAAATAATAACAAGAATGAGAATTTTTAAAAGATAAAAAATTTTTAAACTAGTTCATATGCTTCTAACATCGCGGAAAATATCGTTTGCGCGATGCAGGATGTATGGTGAACTGTGAAACCTACGTCAGCGCCATCTCTTGATAGGTATAGTAAATAGATAGGTCCTAACCTTAAAAAACATGAGCAATTAAAACACAGAGTACTTTTATATACTGGAAAAACGAATCAATCTCTTGTTTCAATTCAGTATTTTCTCTAATATGTCTCAAATAAAATATAAAGTCATAATTATGGGATAGTAAACCTTTAAAAACACTTTTAGGTCAAAAAAATGTATCACGGATATGCTTTCGCCAGCTATTTGCTCGCGGAATACTTTTCGAATTTAGCCACATGACTTTCCGAATTGAAATGTCAAAAGTTTTCGATCCGACCATTGAGAATCGCAATTTCACGATCTCAGTCGGAAACCACGCACTTTCCGACTACGAATGGGTTTTCGAATGATTGAGAATCAGGGCACAGATATAGATATAGATAGCCCTTTCTGTAGTGAGTAAATAAACGTAAAGAAACTCACTAGGCACTCTGACATATGCCTTAAAAAATTCGTTAAACGTCTGCCAGATAAGTTCTAGAAGTTCTTTGAGGGCCCGGTGGTGTACGTGGCAGAATAGTCGGCTTTGATGCCAGAGGTACCAAGTTCAATCCTCGCCGTGCACCAATGGATTTTTCTATCGAAAAATGTATGTGCAGTGGCACTCCGGTGAAGGTAAAACATCGTTAAGAAACTTTAAAACTTTGAATTTTTTAAACTTTTTGGCTTTTGTAGTGGTAGGACTTCTGCTAGTCCGCCTGGGATGGTACCACCACTTTGCCAATTAATTTTCAGCCGTGAAATAGGAATGTCTTTCGGTTGAAATGGCAAGGTGTCCGGTGAAATTACAGGGCATGTGAGACTCAACATCTATATGTCTAAAGGTAACAGGCGCAGTGCAGTGACATGCAAAATTGACAGTTCAAAATTTTGCATGCCGCTGTATCTGTTATAGGTAGACGTCATCGCTTACCATCAGGCGAGCGTCGTGCTTGTCCTGTTGCCTTTTACCATAAAAAACAAAACAACAAAAAGAAACCAACAACCCCCGCTTGGTGGTAGGACACTATCTAGTGTCCGCCTGACCAGCTACCACCCTCAAGTTAGAAAATCTGTCGCCAAACATCTAATGTATTCCGGCAGCTATCCTTGAGAGCCAGTTCCCATTCTAGGCGTAGCGTGCTACCATCCTCGACCGCATCATCACTTACCAACAGGAGAGATAGTGGTCAAACGCTAGCCTAAAAAATTCAGGAACCGATGAAACTGGGGCTTAGTACATCTATTGGTTAATATTTCGATTATTTACAACAGGTAACAAATAAAATGAACAAAAATTTCAAATTGACTATTTTCATCACAATAAACAAAAATAAATACAAAAATATGTCACAGATATCAAATCAATCTCAAGATAACGGAACGGGGGTTAGTCTGGCTTTATTATATATCACTAATTCTATGAATATTGATTAAGTTTTATTTTGTCAAAAATCGGGGGAAAAGATTTCTTTACATTTTGCAGTTGTTAAAGTCACTACATACAAAGGCAATTTTTCTCTCCTATGAATATACAATTGGGGGGAAAAATCTACTTTACCGCATTGGGACCGATTAATGCTCAAATTAAACATAAAATATATCACCAAACATGAATCCTACTTCATTTATTCATCCATGGTACACAAGTTTATAATCGGATTACATACATATACAAATTTTGCTAATATCATAATCTCTGTACATACAAAGAAAAATATTTGTCTTAGCGTGAATATTAAGGCTTAATGAACTTTAGTTTTGGTCAACTGGCAATGGGGATAGGCGTCACTTCACAGGAGAGTGAATTTATGGAAAATATCACCGTATGTCTAGGACAGTGTTACGTAGAAGCTGACAGATGTTTAAGATATTATTGAGATGTTTTTATACAATATAACTTACAAAATAAAACCATTACATATATACTAAAATTATTTAAAACTTTGTTAAACAAACAAATTTACATGCCACATAAAATTTTGATTTTTCTATAATTCTGTTGCATCTGGATAAAATCTGCCAAAGGACCATCCCTCAAGCGTCGGCCAGTCAAGGATTATCCAGGCAATAAATCTTTGCAATGAGAGAAAACACATAAAAAGAGCAATAATGGAGTATCGCCTCTTTTTAACCGACTTCAAAAAAAGGTGGAGGTTTCTCAATTCGACCGTATATATATATTTTTATTTTTTTTTATATTTGTTCGCGGATAACTTCGTCGTTTATGAACCGATTTCGATTATTCTTTTTTTGTTCGAAAGGAGATATCCCAAGTGTGGTACCATGGTAATTTTATCGAGGTATGATAAGTATCTCCAGAGATATTGAGATAAACATCTTAAAATTGGTACTGAAAATGAATAGCGCGGCATTGAAGTCGGTTGTTTTTTAGTTTTTAAACGATATTATTATGTAGTTAACCAATAATATAAAAACCAAAGTCAACAAATGAGTAAATTTTTTGGATTAAGAGAAACAATTTGAATAGGCACTACCTTTGAACAAGTTTGACCGCTGCTGCCACAAATGATCTATCAACATCTGAACACCAGGTCAAAGTGGGATTAAAGTGATGTTTTCCATAAGTTCACAGGTCAACTGGTAGCAATATAACAATTTGTTAACCTAGTCAAGATTGAATGCTATTTAGCGAGGTTTGCCGCTTGCTTCTTAGCTTTTACTAGTTCCACCAACTCTTTGTATCGCTTCATGCAGTCTTTTTTTGTGCGGTTGGGTATGCAGTCGGCTATCTTTTCCCACCTCTCTGCTGTGCTAACCGGGAAGGTTTTGATTGCTTGCTCTAACAACTCTTGTTCTGTTTTAGTCCAAGACCGATCTTCCAGCTTTTCCTCCTTCGGTGTAGCAGTGCCGTTTGTCAGTTTGACAGGTTTCGGATCGCTCTTTGAAATCCCCGTATCGTCTACATGGTTCGGTATTTTCTTCTTCTCCTTCTCAAATTGGTCAAATGCTTCCTCGTTGGCTGCTTTCTTCAAGCTGCTCTTAGAGAAATCCGAGCTTTGCAGATCCTTGGCTTTGTTCAGCACCTCTTTTGCTGAAAAACGTCTGTCATCCGAAAAAGTGCTGTGCTGATTTAAAAAGTTGGCTACGACATCCCATCTCTGATTAGTGCCTGCCGGGAACAGATTGACAGCCTTGATGAGCAGTTGTGTCATCTCCACCGTCCACTCTATGGGTGCTTTGAAAGCAATTTCTTTCTTTATTTTCTGTTCCTCGGCCCTCTTGTTATCGAATAATGCTTTTCTCTCTTCTTCTAGTTTATTTTCTGTTTCTTGGACTGTTTTTATGAATGTGTTCCTACCGTTTGATTCAAGGTCTTTCATAAAATCCTGCAATTCTACTACTTTCATCATTTCACATATTTTCTCTACGGCTGCCATGTGAGCTACATTTTCGTCATCGTTTTGTGAGTAGTAATTGTTTGCTTTGCACATATCTCGCAGGGCTTTACGTTCTTTTCTCAGTAACTTTTTCTGCTGCTCTCGCTCGGCCCGGGCGGCCTCAATACGTGCCCGCTCTGCTTCCTCTGCTTTTTGTTTGGCGAGTAATGCTTCTTTAACTAAACGCTCTTCTTCTGCTTTCTTGGCTTGAACAGCATCCTGAAAATAAACATATTTGTATAAAATTATCTGACATAGTGTCAAGGATTACAACTACTACTAAGATCTTAGACTGATAAAAAATAGCTGAAACATACGAGAGAAGGAATAATGGTACAGAAAAGCAATAGTAACAGCTGCTAGAGATCAATAGCATGTTTTGCTGACTTTTTGTTTCAACTGTGTAACTAATAGATGTACCTAGTACTAATTATATTTCCCAGGAGGCAGCGGACACTCCTGAGGTCCCCAATGACGATGCGAGAGGCCTGCACCGGCATCAGCAAGCTGCTGGCCTTCCTCGCAGACATCGGATGGCTGGACTGATGCACTACCAACCACACGCAAAAAGGACCGACATACGGCCTATTTGCAGAAAAGAGTACCCGCACACCAAGTACCAAGTAAGTAAGTACCCAGGAGGCTCGGGTTTAAGTCCTGCTAGACAGCAAAATATAGGATTGTACAGCAAAGTATAGAATATCATAATTATAATACCTGTTTAGCCCTTTTAGCAGCAAGCTTTTTGTCTTTATCCTCTTGTTTGAAGCGCTGGATCCTAGGATCATTTGCGTAAGCTAAATCAACCAAACTCCTGACACGAGCCATTTCTTCCTTCTTTAGCTTAGCTCGGGCAGCTTTGTTCTGTTTCTCGATCCACCTTCTCTCCTCCCGGTCCGCTCCTCTCTCCTTCTCCTCCTCGTCCAGGTAAGAGAACTCCCTCCAGGACTCAAACTCATACCAAAATGCATAGAATCTCTCCACTTGGTCCCGGGAACTGTTGTCGTCACCCAGTAAAGGCACATTCTTCTTCTCTGACCACCGTGCATTGATCTCAAATAATTTAGTGAACGCCTTGAAGAAATCTTTTTTAACTTCAGCCTGCGAGGGCACATTGTCGTCCGCCGTGGGGTCCACGGAGTCGTACGAGCGCCGCTTGGCCGGCGTGCCGAGGATCTCGTACGCCTTCGTGATGCACGTAAAGTAGTCGTCGTCGCTCCGGATCTCCTCGCCCTGCGCCTTGCGCTTGTCAGGGTGGTGCTTCAGTACCTTCTGCCGGTAAGCGCGCTTTATGTCGTCGTCTGTGGCCTTGTAACGCAAGTTTTTCATACCAAGAACGGCGTAGTGATCTTGGTTCTTCCAATCCTTGGGGTCTAGACTTCGAAGATATTCTACGTCATCATCAAAGGTCACCTCCTCCGTTTTCTCGTTCGATTCAGACTCTTGAAACGATGCGTCTCCCCCGTGGCACTTGATGTTGTGATATCTGAGAAACGCCGCTCCCGCACATTCCACTGTCCTCTTCGTGCCGGGCCATGGTATCGCCACGACCCGATTATTGCTACTCGTTTCTCCCTCGGTCATTTTATAATAATATTAATTATTAAAATATGGACCCAGACAGGACATAACCTATACACCAGGTAAACACTTTGCACAACTAGGTATGTAATGAACCCGGTGACGGCGACGGCAACTGGAGAACTTATTTAGGTAAGAAATTTATGAAGACTATAGTGAATAATAAATTAAATACGAATTAAAATAGAAACTAAAACGCGCCATGGACCGAACGACAAATGTCATTGTCTCAAAGTCTTTGTCACAGTCTGACACTACACAGTCAGTACACAGAGTGCACAGAACACTATTACTCACGGTATAATAGTGTTCTCTGTCACAGAGTGTGAGTACGACAGACTACAGTCCGGCAAATATAACTTGGCGTGTCTGTGCGCCACTGTGCTTTTACTTTGTACTTTGATAACAGTTCCTCTTAAACCACTTTTAATTACTTTTGGCATTATTGAACTATTTTAATGTAGCAGATTTATCAACAATAACGTCGCGGTAATCTCTCAGACGCCAAACTCACAGTTTCAATTAAAATAATTAGTTCCAAAAATCACCACCGCCAAGTTATACTTGTGGCACTGTACTAAGGATTTTTAAAAATGTCTTCAAAACTTCTGTATACCAAATTATTTCACCGCAATGCGTGACTTCTATGACACTCCACTCCATACTTCACAGAATATGCGTGCGGTAGAATACTGCAACCGCTGTGAACGATTAGCCTTATAGTTTTGGCGGGAAAGAGAAAAAGTGTGTGTGACCTCATTTCATTGTATCATTTTTACGTACCCCCCCCCCCCCCCCCCCCCTCCCCTAAGAGCTAAACTGCTGGCTTGAAAAAGCTGACATTCGTGATAATAGTGCATTTCATGAACTTTACAGGAAAACTATATCGGTTAAGATAACTTTAGTAGTATAGCAGTAATAGTCATTGAACTTCGGTATTGGATAATTTTGTATCAAATATAAAATCATTAGAATAAATCTTTTAAAAGTGACAAAGACGAAGTACCTAGTTCCTTATTTATAACGGGTAAAGACTTGCATTGAATAACGGGCTACTACGGAACCCTACACTGCGCGTGGCCCGACACACACTTGGCTGATTTTTTTTTTGAGGTTCTTCTTCTTCTTCTTCTTATGGATTTTAAACGCTGCTTGGCGTTTTTCTTCCAGTGTCAAAAGTATGGCCAGTGTACAGTATATTTACAAGAAAAAAAAACCGACAAAAGAAAGAAAGAAAGAATAAATTAAATATGATCTTAAAACTTATAATTGCTTAGAAACATTGCATTTGTTTTGCATTTAAAGTAGAAATTTATAAGCGAATATTATTATATTTAATAAAATGACTTAAAATATATACAAATTGAGTAAATACATATGAAAGGAGATATTTTATATGACTTGGACTGAACTTGGACTTTTACTTGACCTGAAATGTGACTTTGACTCTTTGCTTTGACTTGACAAGACTTGAATTTACAGCAAATTATAATAATTTGACACTGGCTAAATACACTAATCGTTTAATAATGAAACTATAAGAAAAAAGTGTCTTGACAAAGTAAACTGTCATTGTCATTATTCAATATTGCCAACATCCAATAATGCCAACATTCTAACAACAATTTATTTATAGTCAGCTGACCAAAGAGAATATAAATATACTACCAGCTGACTTTGTCGATCAATTTGAAAACAAGGTGGCAATTCATTATAATATTTCCTCAAAAAGCCATTCAATTCAGAAAGAATTTAATTGAATTATAGTTACAATATTAAAAGCTGCGTAAACAGCACATATTCGCAGCAAAGTTATAGTGTTACCTGAAAGGTGTAGCTACTGTGAAAATGTGTAACGACTTAGACTATTTATTTAAGCCAATAGTTCTAGTCACTGGATTCGGGCCTTTTACGGATCACCCGGTGAATGCAAGTTGGGAAGCTGTCCGGTTAATGAATAAGGAGGAAATAGAAAAGAAACACAACATTGAGCTTGTGCTTGTGGAAATTCCTGTTACATACGAAAATGTCGACGAGTTCGTGCCTGCTTTGTGGGAAACCCACACTCCGAAGGTATGTAAAAGTAAACAAAAACATGGCGAAATATGTAAAATTAAAATTAAAATAATGATTAATATAGCCTCAACCTCAAAACTCCTCAAAGACATAACTGAAAGTGTTTATTTTTTATACCTTAAACACAGTCATAAATAATAAATTCCTAATATTTTTATTTCACTGTCACACTCTCCACATGCTTTATGAAACAAGCACTAACGGACATCGGTAGAATTGTCACAACAAGCCACAGAAGCCATAAACTAAGAAACTAACTAATTGATTTTTTTAAATTATATTTTCAGCTAATGATACATGTAGGTGTATCCAGCAAAGCAAAGCAAATAACCATAGAGAAGCAGGCACACCGGAAGGGCTACCAGCGAAAGGACTACTTTGAAAAATGTCCCTCTAACAATGTATGCACTGCGGAGGGAGCTATCAGACTTCACACCCAGCTCAATGTGGACAGGATATGTGACGAGTTCAACAACTGCTTCCAAGTCACCGAGAAAATGAAGGCAGTGTCTTCTAAAGATGCTGGCAGGTAATATAAAAATATAAAAAACATTTTTTTTACGTCATATAGTCTGGTGTTTGACCACTATCTCATGTGTTGGTAAGTGATGAAGCGGTCGAGGATAGTAGCACGCTAGGCCTAGAATAGGACCTGGCTCTTAAGTTGTGTTCAAATATTTTTATTTCAAGTATGTATGAGACTCGTATACAATTTTAGACACACAACACAATATTCAAGGCATTCAATAATTCAAGGCTGAGTTGCACCATCTTACTTTAATCGCAACTATAACTATTAACTGGTGTTTTTATATGGATTTTGACAGATTTTTGACGTTTGTTATTGTTAAAGTAAGATGGTGCAACTCAGCCTTAATGTTAAATTTTATGTTAATGTTAATGTTAAATATTACTGTCAAGAACTTTTAAAATTATTTTTTTACTAAAATCACTACATATTGATTAATTAAAAAACATTTGTAGCCTTTATTCTACCTTTAGTGGGGCATGAAAATGGCTTAAGTCTAGCTGATGATGAAAATTATTATTATTATTGTTATATACCGGCTGTAATTCATGTACCTTTAGTCGAATTTTCTCGGCCTATGTTTCGAGCAAGTCAGTCGCTCTTCTTTGGGAGTGAGGTCACACGGTGAGATCATTCAAAGTTTGGGATAGTCTTTTTAGGGTTCCGTAGCCGAATGGCAAAAAACGGAACCCTTATAGATTCGCCATGTCTGTCTGTCTGTCTGTCTGCCTGTCTGTCTGTCTGTCTGTCTGTCTGTCTGTCTGTCTGTCCGTCCGTATGTCACAGCCATTTTATTCCGAAACTATTAGGACTACAGAATTGAAACTTGGTAGGTAGATGTATTCTGTGAACCGCTTTCCGATTTTTATACAAAAATACAAAATATAAATGTTTAAGGGGGGCATCCCATACATGGAACTGGAACAAAAACAAATTTTTTTCGTCAAACCTATACGTGTAGGGTATCTATGGATAGGTCTTTAAAAATGACATTGAGGTTTCTAAATTCATTTTATTTCAAAGTCAATCATTTCAAAGCTAGGCGCGTCTAAAGTGGTAAAATGTGTGTCCCCCCCCCCTTTTAACTTCTAAAGTAAGGGAGTGAAAAATCTGGAAAAAATATATTCTGTAGATCTCAATAAAAAAAAACCGACCGTAGCGACCGCAAGTATAACTTTGTTTTTCATACAAACACTATGAAAAACAAAGTTATTTTTGTAGTTACGAAAAATCAAAGTTATAGAATACTCTACTGTGTTACGGAACCCTACGAGTGCGAGTCCGACTTGCACTTGGCCAGTTTTTATTCGAAACTTCACACAAGTGCTTCTGTAAATGTATCCGTTAAGAAAGGATTTTCTAAAAATTCACCCCTTAAGGAGATAGGACTTCATATTTATAAAGCCGGAAAAACCACATTGTATTTCAGACTTTGTTACCTGGCCCATTTAAAAAAATATTGCAACACGTATTTACTTATTTATTTACAAAAGTACCTATGTAAATTTTCGAATTAAACAGACTATCTCATCTTGTTTCGCCATACAAACTTTGAATCCCCGTTCTATCTCCTTAAGGGATGAATTTTTAGAAAATCCTTTCTTAACGGATCATCATTATCAGCCGATGTCCGTCCACTGCTGGACGTAGGCCTCTCCCAAGGTGCGCCACTGAGCCCGATCTTCGGCTCTTATTTTTCAGTCACTGCCCACCGCTTTACGTATGTCGTCGCTCCACCTGGTCACAGGACGTCCTACGCTACGTTTGCCGATTCGCGGTCTGCACTCAAGGACAAGTCTACCCCAGCGGTTATCAGTCCTGCGGCAGATATGACCACCAGCCCACTGCCACTTCAGCTTACTAATCCGTTGAGCTATGTCGATAACTTTAGCTCTCTGGCGAATTACTTCGTTCCGGATTCGATCCCGCAGAGAAATACCGAGCATAGCTCTCTCCATAGCTCTCTCCATAGCTCGCTGAGCGACTTTAAATTGGTGGACTAGTCGAACTGTGAGTGTCCACGTCTCGGCTCCGTATGTCATCACAGGTAAGACGCACTGGTTAAAGACTTTTGTCTTTAAACACTGCGGTATAGACGAGAAGACTCGACGGAGTTTTCCGAATGCTGCCCAGCTCAGCTGAATTCTTCTCTGGATTTCCTTCTCGAAGTTGTGTTTGCCTAGTTGGAGCGTTTGCCCTAGGTGAACATACTGCGTTACAACTTCGAGTTGGATTCCATCTACGGCAATCGGTTCCGGAACAACGTGCTCTTTGTACATGACTTTGGTTTTATCCAAATTCATCCGGAGACCAATGCAACGAGAAGAATCAGCTAGGCCATTCAACATCCTTTGTAGGTCCTGCAGCGTCTCTGCCATAATGACGATGTTATCTGCGAATAGTAAGTGAGAGATGTACTTGCCGTTGATGTGAATGCCAGAATCTTTCCAGTCCAGCGTCTTAAACATATCCTCCAAGGCGTTAGTGAACAGTTTCGGGGATATGACGTCCCCCTGTCTCACTCCTCGACGCAGGTGGACATGTTTAGTTCGCTGGTTCTGTACTTGTACAGTCATCGTCGCGGCATTATACAGACATCTCATCACTTCGATATATCGCCAGTCGACTTGGCAACGCTGCAGGGACTCCAGAACGGACCAGGTTTCGATTGAGTCGAAGGCCTTCTCATAGTCCACGAATGCTAAGCACAGGGGCCGATTGTACTCTTCGGTCTTCTGTACAATCTGCCGCACCGCGTGGATGTGATCTATGGTGCCGTAACCGCTTCGAAACCCGGCTTGTTCCGGAGGTTGTAACTCGTCGAGTCTTCGCGCAAGACGGTTCGTGATGACCCTTGAAAACAACTTGTAGACATGGCTCAGAAGCGAAATCGGGCGGTAGTTTTTCAAGAGGGTTTTGTCTCCTTTTTTGAAAAACAGAACCACCATGCTTCTGTTCCATGCCTGTGGAGTTCTCCCAATGAAAAGAACGGAATTAAAGAGCTGTTGAAGCTGTTGAACTGCTGGAGCTTCTCCGGCTTTAAGAAGCTTTGTTGTGATTCCGTCTTCTCCTGGGGCTTTTCCATTTTTGAGGGCCATCACGATCTCGTCTCGGCTAATTTCGGGCAGATCTTCTGTGAAGTGGCGGGTTAAGGTGGCTCTAGAATCCTCAGTATCGGGTACGGGCCTTGAAGCATGCGATGCGTAGAGCTTGCCGTAGAAGTCTTCAACTTCCGACAGAATCTCCGGCTTGGATGCGACGACGTTCCCCGTTGACTTTGTCAGCTTTGTGAGGTGGCTTCTACCCAGAGGCTGGGCGAACACTTTCGACCCCCGATTCTGCTCAATTGATTCTTTAATCAAGAGCGTGTTAGAGGATCGGAGGTCGCGTCGTATTAACTTCTTTATGGATTTGTTGTGCACCAGGTTAGTTGACAAAGCTGACAAAGGGTCTGTTCGTCTCTCTTCCATTAGCCGAAGTGTTTCTGCCGAAAAGAAAGAAAGACTTTTTGCTCGTTCGCTTGCTTTCGCAAAACTTCGTCCCTTCATCCCTGAGGATTTCCACCACATCTTCGAATTTCTGGTCTAACTAAAGCAATTGTGTGAAGTTTCGAATAGAAAAGTCTATCTAATCTTGTTTCTCCATACAAACTTTGAACCCCCGTTTCATCCCCTTAAGAAGTTAATTTTAAAAAATCATTTCTCAGAGGGAACTAACGTTGTTATAACTATCTGTATGCCAAATTTCAGCCCAATTCAAGATAATATTGATTTTCAGATTTTGTTATCCCATTTCACCCTCTTAGGGGAGGAATTTTGAAAAAGCCTGAAACACGTATTTACCTTTTTATTTACTGAAGCACTTGTGTGAAGTTTTGGATAGAAAATACTATTCTAATCTTATTTCTCCATACAAACGTTGAACCCCCATTTCATCCCCCTATGGGGTGAATTTTAGAAAATCCTTTCTTTCTTAGTATGTAGTATTATTATCTTTTCTATGTCTTAGTACAACTTTACATACCCTCCAAATTTCAAGTCTCTACGACCAGTGGTTTAGGATGTGCGTTTTCTGTCATTCAGTATGTTAAGACAAAGATTCTTATAGTATTCGATAGCCATGATGACAAATTAAATAAAACTGGCCAAGTGCGAGTCAGACTTTAGTAGGCGAGGCACACGGAGGGTTCCGTACGCCATCTATCGAGTTTCTAACGAACTTCTAACACCAACTAAGTAAACGTTAACACAAAGGTAGAATAGTATTATATAGTAGTAATAGTAATAGTAATTGTAGTAATTAATATTATTAAATATCTGGTTGACCGAGCTTTGCTCGGTATTTTTTGCCACTTAAACAGACAAATATGACTCTTCCCGACATCTATTGACGAATAATAATACTATTTTTTTTAATTGAGAGCAACTAACTGCTTTACTGATACAGTACTTCTACTCGCCAATAGATGTCGGGAAGAGTCATATTTTAAGTTGATTATCAATAAAGTTGATTATTGAAAACACGAATACAACAACATTTTCTGAAAATGACTCCTAGCTAGATCGATTTATCGCCCCCGAAATTCCCTGCAGGTATACTAAATTTTATTTAATCGTTGGAGCCGCTTCCGAGATTCAGATTAAGGTAAAGACGATAGCGCCATCTTAGCAACTAGATAGGTGGCGCTGCGCTATCGTAAAAAACTTTTTTTAAACTTTTCTTTAATTTTTAACTTTGTTCTGTTCTTAGTATTTGTTGTTATAGCGGCAACAGAAATACATCATCTGTGAAAATTTCAACCGTCTAACTATCACGGTTCATGAGATACAGCCTGGTGACAGACGGACAGACAGACAGACAGACAGACAGACAGACGGACAGCGGAGTCTCAGTAATAGGGTTCCGTTGGTACCCTTTGGGTTCGGAACCCTAAAAAAGTGCCTTATAATATTCGGAAATGTATATTAAGTAATACGAATATCATATTTTTGATAAAAATAAAGATAGTATATTAAAAAAAAACACAATTTACTGTAAGTTTAAAATTCACACCAAAACCCTTCAAAGAGTAATTACCGGCATTACCGGCGCGGTGATATCATGTTCCAGTAAATCAGGTGTCAAACACTTGATGTTCTGTTTTGGACTTCATTTGGTAATTTTTACCCGAGCACAACATTCTTTCTGATCGTTGTTCAGCATATCATGGTGCATTGCATTATTTTTGTATTTTTATTTTATCAAAATGATGATTATTTTCTCTTACTTGTAATAATGAAATCAATATGAGTTTTGTAATACAATATCTAGGTTTCATTAAACAGATGATACACTTTAGTGATTCATTTAGTGATTTTTGATTGTCATGCCGGAATACTGTAAGGTTATGGTGGCAGATTTTTTCCTTGGTGGTGGTTACTTGGTAAGGTACTTCTAATACTTTTTGATAGCAAGTCAGGGAGAACATCGATGTAATATGCTCGTACCACCTATGGAAGAAGACTCGTGCTAGGATATGAACCAGCAACCTCTTGCTTAGAAGTAGTTAGAAGTTAAGCTGTTTAACCTTTATGTAATGGGGCTTGAACTTATTTGATATGAATTAGTTTAACCTGTAGAAATATGACAAAATCAAATTACAAAGGAGTAAAAAAAAGAAATTGATAATTTAAGATCGTTTAAAAAACTAAAAAGCCGACTTCAAACGTCGCGCTAGTTAAAGTGTTCAGTAGACGTAGTAACTATTACATAATCTGTGCCAGTAGTTAATAGTACGAGTAAGTCGTCGAGATAAGAAAATGTGTCCTAATACAAATCTAATACTATAAGAATCTTTGTCCTGACATACTGACTGACTGACTGACAGACAACGCACAGCCTAAACCGCTGGTCGTAGAGACTTGAAATTTGGAGGGTATTTTTGTTTTAGTACGTAAAGGTGTACTAAGAAAGGATTTTCCAAAATTCACCCCTTAAGGGGATGAAATGGGGGTTCAAAGTTTATATAGAGAAACCAGATTAGATAGTATTTTCTATTCGAAACCTCACACAAGTGTTTCAGTAAAAAAATAAGTCAATACGTGTTTCAGGCTTTTTCAAAATTCCACCCCTAAAAGGGTAAAACGGGGTAACAAAGTGTGAAAATCAATATTGTTTCGGATAAAATTAAATAATATTGTTTAAATAACATTGATAATCAATATTGTTTCTAAAAGGGTAAAACGGGGTAACAAAGTGTGAAAATCAATATTATTTCGGATTGCGCTGAAATTTGGCATGCAGATAGTTATTACGACGTTAGTTACCTCTGAGAAAGGATTTACCAAAATTCACCCCTGAAGGGGATGAAACGGAGGTTCAAAGTTTGTATGGAGAAACAAGATTAGGATAGTCTTTTATATTCGAAACTTAACACAAGTACTTAAGTAAGTAAATACGTGTTTCAGGCTCTTTCGAAATTCCACCCATAAAAGGGTGAAGTGGGGTAACAAAGTCTGAAATCAATATTGTTTCGGATTGCGCTGAAATTTGGCATGCAGATAGTTATTACGACGTTAGTTACCTCTGAGAAAGGATTTACCAAAATTCACCCCTGAAGGGAATGAAACGGGGGTTCAAAGTTTGTATGTAGAAACAAGATTAGGATAGTCTTTTATATTCGAAACTTAACACAAGTACTTAAGTAAGTAAATACGTGTTTCAGGCTCTTTCGAAATTCCACCCCTCAAAGGGTGAAGTGGGGTAACAAAGTCTGAAATCAATATTGTTTCGGATTGCGCTGAAATTTGGCATGCAGATAGTTATTACGACGTTAGTTACCTCTGAGAAAGGATTTACCAAAATTCACCCCTGAAGGGAATGAAACGGGGGTTCAAAGTTTGTATGGAGAAACAAGATTAGGATAGTCTTTTATATTCGAAACTTAACACAAGTACTTAAGTAAGTAAATACGTGTTTCAGGCTCTTTCGAAATTCCACCCCTAAAAGGGTGAAGTGGGGTAACAAAGTCTGAAATCAATATTGTTTCGGATTGCGCTGAAATTTGGCATGCAGCATAGTTATTTTGACGTAGGTATCCGCTAAGAAGGAATTTTTCAAAATTCACTTTTCAAGGGGATGAAGCGGGGGTTCAAAGTTTGGATAGTCATTTTATTCGACATTTCACACAAATACTTCTGTAAATAAAGTAGTAAATACGAGATAAAGACTTTTTCAAAATGCCACCCTAAGAGGATAAACTGAGGTAACAAAGTCTAAAAAGCAATATTGTTTCGGATTGCGCTGAAAGTTAGAATGCGATAGTTACTATGACGTAGGTATCCGCTCAGAAAGGATTTTATAAAAACTCTTGCCGGACACGGAACGGGGATTCAAAGTTTGTATGGCGAAACAAGATGAGATAAATTAAATTAAATAATTGTAGGATTTTTCGAAATGGGTTGGTAACAAAGTCTGAAAATTTGGGTTTTTCGGGTTTTATAAATATGAATCCCGAATTGCCTTAGTCACGCGATAACATGAAAACATGATAACATGAAAACGGGTAAACTGATTCGGCTAATTCTTATATGATGTCTTTAATGATAGAATCGTTTTTACAAAAGAAAAGTTTTAAGTAAATAAAAGAAGGTTTTAACGCGGGCGAAGCCGCGGGGCACTTCTAGTGTTGATATATTAAAAACTTAATCGGTTCAGGCATCTTCGAGTAATCGGTGAACAAACATAACGAAGTGAGAACCTCTTTCTTATTTGGAGTCGGTTCGGTTCAAAATAAGTATTTTGTATGGACCCCCATAATTTTTAATTTCGTTTTATTATTTGATGTTATAGCAACCATTGTAATACCTACACAGTATGAACAAATTTCAATTCTCTATCTATCACCTACGCTACGGTTTGTAAGATTGAGTATAAAACGCCTGAGAAAATACGTTTCTTGTATAGGGACCCCCATTTATTTTTAACTTTATTTTGTTTTTAGTATTTGTTGATATAGCGGCCATAGCATATAAAACACACTTTGAAAGATTTCAAGTCCATCTATTATGTTTCATGAGTTCAAGCAAAAAACGCCAAGTTTGTTGTATGGGGACCTTTCATATTTAATTTTATTTATTATTTGTTGTCAAATCCCCTATAGTAATATATACTTCGTACATAAAATTTGAAGTATCGGAGATACAGCCCTGTGAACGTCGGACAGACAGACGGCGGACAGCGAAGTCTCAGTAATAGGGTTGGTACCCTTTGGGTACGGAACCCTAAAAAAGTATTCTAATTGAAATGATTTATTCAAGTAGTTGCTGCATGTGCTAATATGCGTAGATACAAAAATCATGATTGTCTTTTGAACCATAAATATGAAATTGGCAAAGCTTGAAAATATCATTTACATTTATGATGGAGTGCAATAACTGATTTGTAAGACAATGTCTAAATCAACAGAATAATCTTGTATTATCTGATAAGATAACATAGTCTAGTGTCACAATATGATCAATGCATGTACAATCATAGCTGCACACAATAAGATTGCAACAACAATGATGTGTCAAGCAATAATCATCTATCTATAAATATAAACTACTAGTAGCGCCTCGCGGTTTTACCCGCGTAGATCCCGTTCCCGTGACAACACGGTGATAAAATATAGCTTATGTTACTCGCTAATAATGGAGCTTTCCATTAGTGAAAGAATTTTTACAATCAGTCCATTAGTTTTTGAGTTTAATCGAAACAAACAAAAAAAATCTTTCCTCTTTATAATATTAGTTTAGGTAAAAGCATCTAGATGGCGCTAGTGTAGGTTGAATAGCTCTCCTTGTAAATATTGCCTAAATGTATGAGATCCTGCATCGCGCAAACGATATTTTCCGCGATGTTGGAACCTGGTGCACTTGCTTGACTTGCTTTGTCATCAAACAAGTTCAAATTGGTATCCATTTGAGGGCCCAGTGGTGTAGTGGGACAATGGTCGGCTTTGACGCCAGAGGCACAGAATAAATAATAGTACAAGTAACAGAGGTACAGAGTTCAATCCCCGCCGTGCACCAATGTGTTTTTCCATATAAAAATATATGTGCGCGCGCGGCACAATGGCCCGCCAGTGAAGGAAAACATCGTTAAGAAACCCCCGACCCCCGCATGGTGGTAGGAAACTATCTATTGTCAGCCTGGCCACTGGCCAGCTACCACCCTCAAGATAGAAAATCCTTGAGAGCCACTTGCCATTCCAAGCCTAGCGTGCTTACCATCTTCGACCGCATCATCACTTACCAACAGGTGAGATAGTAGTCAATATGCCTAAGTGTGCCTACCCGAACGGGCAGACGACGATAAAGTATTTATATGTATGTGTCTCATTTGTAAAATTATTATTATTAATAGCCTAAATGATTAAAAATACTACCCAAAACACTTTTCCACGCGGACGAAGTCACAGGTCACGGGCACAGCTAGTAAACCATAAGTTTGTGCTGGCGCTCACATTCAGGACCGCGCCACTTAATTATTATTTATACTTAGTAAAAAAGTATCCTGTAGCCTAATCCATTATACTGGCTATCCCTGTACAAAATTTCAGCTAAATCGATCCGGCCGTTTGACCGTGAAGAAGTCACTACCAAACAAATATACTGTAAACTGAGTTTCGCGTTTTTTTAAAATAATTGATAAGTATTGACCACTATCTCACCTGTTGGTGTGTAGGCTTCGATTAAATGAAATAGTGGACTGTATTTAAAAACTGGTATATTAGAAAAGGTAACGCGTGTGTTCTACAGTATCGGTTCGTATCGTCTTGTAGCTGTGAAGTTGGAGCGCGGGCGTCTTCGTGGCGCAGGCTGCTTGCTGATATGTTCATTGTGGTTTGAGTACGCGGGCCGCGGCGCACGGCGCGAATATATAAATATTTGGCTCCAACATACTCCCCGGGTTGAAGTGTTCAACTTATATAGACGCTGGCTCTGGAAGGGGACAAATGTTATTAAAGGCTCGTCTTATAATATTTCCGCCCTTAATACGGAGGTCAGCCACTCGGGTTACGTCATCTCGTGTTCCTGGGTAAATGGCGACAACACGTCCTAGTGCCCAGCGCAGTGGGGGTAATCCTTTATCCCTGATTAGGACTAGGGAATCTAGTTTGAGTATGTTAGACGAGACAGGCCATTTCGTCTTCTGCTGCAACGTCGTGATATACTCGTTGGTGAATCGAGCCCAGAAATGTTGCTTGATGGACTCGATTCTCTTGTATCTCTCAAGGCTCGTGATTTTCTCGGTTGTGACCTGTGGATGCGGAACAGACAGAAGTGGTCGTCCTATGAGGAAATGGGCAGGTGTGAGGAAAGTAAAATCTAATGGGTCAGAGCTCAAGGCAGTGAGTGGACGAGAATTTAATACGGCTTCAACCTGAGTTAAGCAAGTTTGCATTTCTTCATACGTAAATGTGTGAGTTGAAGAAGTCTACGAAGATGATGTTTAGTGGAACGAACAGCTGATTCAGCCATACCGTTGAAATGTGGGGTATAACTAGGAACAAAATTAAATTCAATTTCCTGTTGTGCAGCATCGGAACTAATTTGAATATTAGAATCCTGTAAAAAACGATGCAATTCATTGCAAGCGCCTACAAAATTTGTGCCGTTATCGGATGTTATACTACGTGGTTTTCCTCGGCGAGCTACAAACCGGTTTAGAGCGGCCATAAATCCCTCTTTCGTGAGATCTGTGACAAGTTCCAGGTGTACAGCTCTAGTAGCTTGGCAGACAAATAAACACAAGTAAGACTTAATTAGCTGGCAACCTCGACCTTTACGATTGGCTATCAAAATTGGACCCGTGTAATCTGCCGAGCAATTTAAGAAGGGAAATTCTAGTATTGTTCTAGATTCAGGCAACTGTCCCATAATAGGTTGAACGTTGCTGGCTTTGAATCTGAAACATTTCACACAACCTTTGACAATAGATTTAGATAAGTTCCTTCCACCTAAAGGCCAATATGTCTGACGAATATTTGATAATAGTAATTGCGGACCTGCATGTAACAGTTTTAAATGATACATGTGAAATATAATGTTTGTTAAGTGATGTTTGCTACAAAGTAATATGGGATGTTTTATGTCGTAGCTATATGGAGAATTATCAAGTCTGCCACCGACTCTCAAGATATCATTTTCATCTAAGAAAGGAGTCAATGATATTAATCTATTTTTCTTTGGCAAAGAGTTACCCGATTTTAGTATACGATATTCATCGGGAAACATTTCTGATTGTCCCGTGCGCAGGATAACGTCGCGCGATGTATTTAATTCATCACAAGAAAGGTGACCTGTGTATTTATTGTTTTTATTTTTACAGTTATGTATGAATCTTTGTATATAGGCTATTACCCTTTGTATATATGTAAATTTAGAACTTTTAGTTATAATATTTGTAAATACGTTGTTGTCTTTTTTATCTTTTATTAGTAAACATGTATTAAGATCCGGGAGATCATGTTTCTGGGAATCATTAGGCATTTTAGGCCAGTGTTCTTCAGAGTTGCGCAAGAAGGACGGCCCTGACCACCATAAAGAGGCCCCGCTGATGCAATCAGCCTTCACTCCGCGAGAAACAAGATCTGCCGGGTTTTCCTTGGACGGTACGTAGCTCCACATGTGACCAGCTGTGCTTTCCTGAATTTCATGGACACGATTACGCACAAAATGTTTAAGCTGACTAGAAGGGGTGGACAACCACCCTATGACTATCGTGGAATCGCACCAAAATCGACACCTGTCTATTTTTAAGTTCAACGAACTTAGTACCTTAGTACACAGTCTTGCACCTAACAAGGCCCCGCATAACTCAAGATGTGGGATAGTAGTAGGCTTAATCGGTGCAACTTTGTTTTTAGATATTAAGAGCTGAGTACGTACGGTACCTGAATTACATACAGACCGGATGTAAACGCATGCTCCATACGCACTCTCCGACGCATCTGTAAATGTATGGATCTCGATTTTAACACAAAAATCGCTAAGGACCCAACGTGGAATCTGTAAATCATTCAGATATGGTAACGTCATTGTGAACGAAGTCCAGGATTCTAAAATATCTGGTGATACTTCGTCATCCTAAGAGCACCGATTTAACCATAGTTTCTGCATTATAATTTTCGCTTCGACGACGCACGGCCCTACAAGCCCTAACGGGTCGAATATCTGACTGATAACAGATAGAATGTGGCGCTTTGTTACCTTTTTATGAAGGTCAATGTCAATAGAAAAGGATAAACAATCCTGTTTACAGAGCCAATGCAAGCCGAGTGTTTTTGATGAAGTGTTTGTATTATCTGATAGATCTAAGAAAGTATTTGTATCTACATCATCAGAAAACAATTGATTTAAAATATGTGGGCTATTAGATTGCCATTTACGAAGATGAAACTTCGCCGAGCTCAAGACGGCAATGATACCCTTACATAATTTTATAGTTTCGTTCTCAGTAGATGAACCACTGAGGAGATCATCACAGTAAAAATCATGCATTATACATTCCCGGACATTATGCAAAGTACTTTCGTTAACATTTCGTCTAGTACTTGCCTTCAAGGTGTCCGCAGTGGTGGTTGAAGCTAGACTGACCAAACACTTAGTCGCGAGGAACGGAGCTGACGCAGTACCTTGACAAACAGTATTAAGAGTGTAGGTCTTTAAGCGCTCAGAAGGATCATACCTAAATATGATCTGCTGTAATGAACGTTGAGAAGGAATCACATCAACGGAGCGATACATCTTCTCAATATCTGCCGAGACTACATATTTATGTTGACGGAATCTGTAGGGCTATTCTGTAAGCTAATCTCGGAAGCGAACTTCGCAGTGAGATTTGAATTTCGTGTTACGAAATTCAACCGTATTGCAATCGCTTTACGATTTGAATTTCGTAGTACGACTCACCGCGGATTCCGTTTGCGAGATGCGTAAACCAGCTTACAGAATAGCCTGGCTGAGGAGGATCGATAGAAGATCGTCTTGGACTGTAGGGCCGACCATATGAATTTCGTTGAGTGAAACTCTCGAAGTGGTGACTGCTGAAGCGTCAAAGACTGTACGCAACTTAGTAGTTGTACTCGACTCCCGAAGTACGCCATGATGGGGCAGATAATAGTTAACATCATCGCTGTAAGGAAACAATGTTTTATTTTCAGTCATATGATCTAACTGTTCATATTCTCTCATGAAATCTAAGTATTTCTCTTTAAATGCTGGCTCCCGTTCAAACTTACGCTCAAGCGATAAGAAACGACATTTAGCCATTTCAAAAGAATTGCCCAAGACTTGAGGATCCTGTTAAAGAGGAATCGTGACGACAAAGCGACCATCTTCGTTACGTGTCGTATTAAGTGAAAAACTTTCTTCACATGCACGTTCCTCCGCAGAAAGGGAGTGCTTAGGAGAAACACTATCTAATTCCCAGAACCGAGTAAGGTTGTTATCAAGTTGACCTTGAGTAAAAAGACACTGACTGTATGTAGATTTAGAGCTAAGGACTCGGCCAGTGACTATCCATCCTAACTCTGAACTACGTAACTCAGGTAGGTTTTTACCTAGGCTAATTTTCTGTTCACCTAGTACATCCCAGAAGATATCTGCTCCGATAAGAAGATCGACCTTAACCGGAATATTATAAGACGGGTCAGATAAAGGTAAGCCTTCTGGAATGTGTATGTGTTTTGTGTCTATATACGTTATAGGCACAGCGGTAGTGACATTGTCGAATATATGACACTCTAAGTTTGTCTTGTAACTACCGTGCATAGACTCTAACGTGAGTCTGCAAGCCTGTGTACTATTAGATACGTGATTATTAAAACCAGCCACTGTGGAGCTTACATTCCGCTTCGGTAAACCCAGCTTACTACAGAGGTCGTCGGACACGATGTTTATACCGCTGCCGTTGTCCAAAATCGCTCTGGCGGTATGTTTATCGCCTCTGCTGTCAACCACTCTCACCAACGCTGTGGAAAGGAAAACACGCGTCGGAGTAGTATGCTGTATTGAATCGGTTTTTAAAACGATATCTTCAATAGACGAAGACTTCTTTGCATTACTAGGAGAAGGAAATGAATCCGTCTTATCTACGTGCAAAAGAGTGTTATGTTTTTCCGTGCAATATTTACAGTGCGATAAAAAACATTTATTTGCCGTGTGACCATAACGTAAGCAATTGCAACATACTTTGAACTCTTTTGCCTTTGAAATACGAGACTCAATAGGAAGACTCCTAAATGATTCACAAGAAAACAAATAGTGTGACTCATTATTACACAAAGGGCACGGTTTGCGACTTGATTTTTTTTGTGTATTGTTATTAATTATTAAAGTTTTAGATTTGTTAATTGATTCTGATTTAAAATTTGGTTTATTTTCTTCTATAGTTTCTAATAAGCTTGCTTTATTGTTTAAAAATGCTAAAAATTGTGCAAGGGTTGGCGAAGACTTAATTGTATTCCTATGTTCTTCCCACTCACGATTCGTCACACCATCTAATTTACTGGACATCATATAAATTATAAGTGTGTCCCAGTGGTCGGTAGGTTCCTTTAATGACGTGAGAGCGCGTAAGTTTTTGTTAGTTACATCAATTAAGTATCGTATAGACTTACTTGATTCCGTACGGATTTGATCCACATTAAATAATGCATGTATGTGGTTTTTTATTAGCAAGCGACTATTATCAAATCTCTCACATAACAAATCCCACGCAATTTTATAATTACTGCCCTTAAAGTCAATATTCTTAACAATTTGAGCGGCACTTCCTTGAAGAGAAGCCCGGAGATAGTGAAACTTGTTAACGTCATCGATATTGTCACTGTTGTGAATCAGAGAAGGAACGTATCTTTAAATTCTAGCCAATTTTGATATCCGCCACTAAATCGAGGAAGGTCAATCTTAGGTAACCGAACTAAACCTCTGACTTGCGAACCAGGTTCTGTATCACCGGAACTCACCACAGATTCTGCACGATCCCGAACCTTCTTTTCCGCAGCTAGTAAATTCCTGGCTGTAGCTACCAGAGTAAAGTATTCTGTGTAAAACTGTTCTCGCTCTGCTGATACGTCAACGGCTTGTAGCTCGTCAGATAGTACCTCGATCTCAGTCTGTAACGTATCGAATTCATCGGATAAGGGCTCAAATTTTTGTAAACGGTATTCTAACTCAACCACCTGTAATTCAGTTAACTTAGAAGAACTAATTGTTTTGAGGTGATTGCTAAACATCGTAAGCTTTCCTTTAATACTAGATCGCTTTTTAATTAAAGTTTTTAACTCGGTCATTTTATTATTAATATGTATGTAAGCGCAATATAGTAAAGCAAATAAAAAACTATATAAGTTTCTATAAAAAATGAAGATAAAGTCAGTAAAATTATGTGTATGAAGATCAGATGACGATGCATAAATAGCTAAAATAAGTAGGTAAGCTAGATATTAATTGCAGGTAGGTATGCGCTGCGAATGAATGCGAAAGGCAGGCAATTAGCGGTCGAGTTTTACGACTCTTATTTGAATTACAAAGGCAGTTTATGACGTGATAAGAAGATAAGATGTTCGAGTTTATGAATAAAGAATTAATGAATGAGAAATATGTGGAAATAAGAAAGATAATTGATACGGTTTGAATATTGAACTGATATCTACTCAAGTTGATCCGTAGAAATTAAGGGGATCAATTAATATTATTTATATTATTAAATATTAATTAATAATATTTAATTGTAGATATATTTGTTAACACAAACAGAAACGAGTAAAGGAAAGGAATAGGAACGAACTCACAAGATGTCTGTCCTTTAGGCACAGGTACAAACCGACCACGGTGTCGTTCTTCCGTTAGGTGTCCTTCGGATGACCTCGCCCGGTCACTGCGCACCAGCCGTGTTATCAAATATTTTCTCAAGACGCTTCCTCTTCTTCTTCATCATCATCATCATCATCATCATCAGCCTGTATCAGTCCACTGCTGGACATAGGCCTCTCCCAAGATGCGCCACTGAGCCCGATCTTCGGCTCTTCTCTTCCAGTCACTGCCCACCGCTTTGCGTATGTCGTCGCTCCACCTGGTCACAGGACGTCCTACGCTACGTTTGCCGATATATCTATATATATATTTATTTATTATCCTCTTTATATATTTGTTATCCTCTTCTTCTTAGGGTCGGTAAAGGACCATTTGTTGGTGTGTAGGCTTCGATTAAATGAAATAGTGGACTGTATTTAAAAACTGGTATATTAGAAAAGGTAACGCGTGTGTTCTACAGTATCGGTTCGTATCGTCTTGTAGCTGTGAAGTTGGAGCGCGGGCGTCTTCGTGGCGCAGGCTGCTTGCTGATATGTTCATTGTGGTTTGAGTACGCGGGCCGCGGCGCACGGCGCGAATATATAAATATTTGGCTCCAACACACCTGATGTTAAGTGAAGATGTGCTCGACGATGTAGCACGCTTGCCTAGAAGATACCTGTTCACTTGCGATTTGAAGACCCCCGGATTATACTTAACAGAGAACACATTTAAACGAGATTAATTTTAAAAACAGCACGTTCTATCCTTTTCAGATACGTATGTGAGTACATATACTACACATCGCTGAGTCACGACAACACGCGCTCCTTATTCGTCCACGTTCCTGACATAGCCATATATTCTTCCACGGAGACTGCTAAGTGCCTCGAGAAGGTTCTAGAACTCTGTCTCGCTCAGATACTTGAAGTCGAGAGGGAGAAAGAAGTCAGTGAAAAGTTGCAAAACGCCAGCTTGGAGGAGTGCCCCTGTGAGGATTAGTTGTATGTCCTCAAAGCTGTCGATTCTTGTCTTTAACTAAACTAAAGTTGACAACAATAAAGTTATATATATGTAGTTAAAATAAACTGGCCAAGTGCAAGTTGGACTCGCACTAGTAGGGTTCCGTACCACACTACAGTATGTTATAAGATCGAGCAAAAAATACCACTATCATTTTTCGCCAGCAAAAAATAATAATGATTAACATTTTATTTCTTATAACGCCATCTAACGTCTAACAAAGGAGTTAGGGATCGACATTTCAATATAACGCCATCTATGGGACGTTTGCCTAACTAAGCGTTCATAGATGGCGTGAAATGCCGAAAAAACACGTTTCTTGTATGGGGACCCTCTATTATTTTTAACTTTATTCTGTTTTTAGTATTTGTTGTTATAGCGGCAACAGAAATACATCATCTGTGAAACTTTCAACTGTAACTATTACGGTTCATGAGATACAGCCTGGTGACAGACAGACAGACAGACGGACAGACAGCGGAGTCTTAGTAATAGGGTCCCGTTTTACCCTTTGGGTACGGAACCCTAAAAAAGAGTGCGTAGAAATCTACGCGTTAAAAGTGAAACTTTCAAGTACATTCAATTTTTTTCTTAACATCACTAATTATTTTTTTGTACAACTCCATCTGTTGAATGTAGCGGGACGAATGCCCGAATGATGGTGAATACGTCTTCGTAGTTACGTCGATCTATAATAGAGAGCGTTTATGACTTCGAATTATTTATAATTCGATGGTTTATAAATATAAAATATAACATGACGCTGACGTCGCTTCCGTTGGTTCGGACCGTGACGCTACGTCACTTCCGTCAAATTATACCAGTGCCACATTTTATATAATAGTTACTAAGTGCCAGTGCTCCTAATGATATATCACTACAACACATAGAAATTAAGAGCAAACGCGGGGTGCAGTTTTCCATACAAACGTATTCCCCTGTTTCCTCCCTGGAAAACGCTTCTAGAGCAAAACTTGTTTCTACAAAAAATTAAGGTCTGCTGTAGCTACGCCCCTATCATTTGCTTTTTTTGACCAAACAATTGCAAATAGAAATATAAGCCTTTTTATCTCCTCTTTAAGATTTTTAAAGGGCAATTATTTCTATTTGCAATTGTCTAGTCAATAGCTACAACAGACCTTGATTTTTTGTAAGAACACATTTTGCTCTAGAAGCATTTTCCAGGGAGGAAACAGGGGAATACGTTTGTATGGAAAACTGCACCCCGCGTAGCGCTCTCAAGGTGGAAAACAAAATGGTATCTGCTTCTTGATGCTGTGTCCTGTCTCACTTCTGAGAATCATTAGCTTTTATTGTTGTCAAACTAGTTTGGTTTAGACATAGCTGTTACCGGCGGACCGGCGTCAATGTTACCTTCTTATTTATTAATAACGTGTATAATTATCACACTATATGACCAGGTGAACTTCGTAACAACTTAAATTTAATTTTTACATTCATCATCATATTGAAAGTAATCCAGAGTCAATTCCCATACAAAATCAACATATTTTTCGATTTCCTAGTTTTCTTTTTACGCAATACCCGTATTGAGGCTGAAAAATAAAAAGAAATCGATCGATTAATTTTCGAGATTTTGCGAGGCTTCCCGGTGATTAGTTATAAATTATTATTATTATTATAGGGTATATTTACATGTATATTGGAATCCGAATCTATACCCACCTAGATGATAATAAAACTTGACTGTAAATTATCAAATGTCCAGGAATACCTACCTATAAATGGATTCCTCGTATACCTATCTTCTATACGACATGTCTAAGTAACTACTAAAATAGATACCTACGAATATAAGGTCTGCCTCAATGCTTGTACCATTTAAACGCATCACGATAGTTTCCCCAACAAGATGTCATTCATGTAAATTAAAATTTGGGCTGTGATTATAAACCGATCAAGTTGGACTGAACATCTGAGAATTGTACACGCCACCACCCTCGGACATTCTATCCAAAATAATACAATTACAAAATTTCATCCGAATCATTAGAGCCATACTCGATAGTGATATTTTTAATCGACTTCCAAAAAGGAGGAGGTTCATAAAGTTCTATGTTCGTCTGTATGTATTTTTTTTAACATGCAAGAGACATCAATTTCAGCGTGGCCGTTAGCGTACATTTTACACATTTGACGTATACTTTTTTTGCCTCCCATGTGTAATGTGTAAAATGGTGGTTTTATGTACCTTGTTTGAAACCACCACCAACAAAATATATTAACTGCTGCACGTAATGGAATGTAAAGTAAAAGTATTCAAAAACCTTGCAGTTTTGTGTTACGACAGAACTATCAGTTTACATCTCACTTGCACTGGTAGTACTCCATACTAAAGCATCCCTTTCAAGAAAAGTAAAGTAAAAAAACTGTACCTTTTTACCCCGAAATGTACTTTTTCCGCGCTGGAAATGTACTTTTTGGGAACTCGTTACGACAACACTGATCAATGTAGTCCTGCTATGTATCGTGTTTAATTACTACGTTATTATAATTTTCGTACGCAAGAGAAGGTGAGAATCAAAATGGCTGCCATTAGGAAGGGGCTGGAATAGGACTTCCGTCCTGGAATGATGTGTGATTTCTTGGGTGAAAACGTTAAACAGCAACCTCCTAAAATATGGGTTCTTCAATTCCGGACACCTGTTTATTCCGTAATTTGGAAATAATTCTAACGATTTCGATCTACGTAGATTTCGATGAAATTTTGCATTTAGATTTTCATTTTACTTTTTAAGTATGAGTTGTATTTAAAAAAAATCGTAACGCGGTCTACCTGGACCTGAACCTATAAATGTACAAGAATTACTCCTATTATATTATTTAAGTTAAAATTATGTTTCTTGAAGTGTTACACACTTTATATTTTTGTACATTGTTACACATGTCGGTACTATGAAATTTTGGATTGTGTGTAACAATGTACTATTAGTTAAAATTGTCATCAATATGCCATTATTTAAATGTTTAATGTGATTATGTTATTTGAAAACCTCTTACGTATGACATAATAATAATTGTTAACCTAATATTACGTTAGCACCTAATCAATTGATTGCGAATGTATTCTATTATATTGTTATAAAATAAGTGCATTTGTTATTACATCTGCAGGAGTACAAACCGTTCCTAATTTCTTTGGTTTTTAACACAAGCATAATAATATCGTTTAAAAACTAAATAAACTGGCCAAGTGCAAGTCGGACTCACACTCGTAGGGTTCCGTAACACCGTTAAGTATTCCATAACTATGAACTGCAACTACAAAATTAACTTTGTTTTTCATAGTGTTTGTATGAAAAACAAAGTTATCTTTGCGGTCGCCATATCTCTAGAACTGTTGACTGTATCTCGTTCAAACCAATTTTCGTTGTTAGTTTTTATTGAGATCTACAGCATATATTTTTTTTAGATTTTTCACTCCCATACTTTAAAAGTTAGAGGGGAGGGGACACACATTTTACCACTTTAGACGCGCCTATCTTTCAAATGATTGACTCTGAGAAAAAATGATTTAAGAAACCTCAATGTCATTTTTGAAGACCTATCCATAGACACGTATAGGTTTGAAGAAAATTTTTTTTTTTGTTTCATATCCATGTATGGGATGCCCCCCCTTAAACTTTTATATTTTCTATTTTTGTATAAAAATCGGAAAGCGGTTCACAGAATACATCTACCTACCAAGTTTCAATTCTGTAGTCCTAACAGTTTCGGAATAAAATGGCTGTGACATAAGGATGGACAGACAGACAGACAGACAGACATGACGAAATTATAAGGGTTCCGTTTTTTGCCATTCGGCTACGGAACCCTAAAAAGAACCGACTTCAATGCCGCGCTATTCATTTTCAGTACCAATTTTGAGATGTTTATCTCAATATCTCTGGAGATACTTATCATACCTCGATAAAATTACCATGGTACCACACTTGGGATATCTCCTTTCGAACAAAAAAATAATAATCAAAATCGGTTCATAAACGACGAAGTTATCCGCGAACAAACATAATATATATATATATATATATATATATATATATATACGGTTGAATTGAGAAACCTCCTCCTTTTTTTGAAGTCGGTAAAAAAAACCGGCAATTCGAGTTGGACTCGCCCACCGCGGCTTCCGTACCAACTTCTCGGGTAGGGACCAACTTAACGTTGTAGTTCGGTCAACTATGCATAATATAAATCACACAATAGCACAATTTTATTTATTTACCTTATTTAAGGTTAGTGCCAATCGTATCTTAATTGGCGTCAACTATGTGTATGTATGGGGGACACCCTTTAATGTTCAACTTTTTTATTTTTTGGAATTTTTCCTTTATTTGTGCTGTAAGACCTTGCTTCTTGCCAAATTTTATGATTCTAGGTCAACGAGAAGTACCCTATAGGTTTTTGACCCAAAACCTATAGGGTACTTCCGGTTGACCTAGAATTGTCAAATTTAGTTAAAAGCACGGTCTTACAGCGTTTGTTCACAGCAACGGCACCGGGACGTTAACAGGAACAAAATGCTGGCGCCGATGTAGCGGTACATATGTGTAGCATGGCAGCTTGTCTACAGCATGACCGGGCGACGTCATCCCGGGTGCAGCTAGGCTATTCTGTAAGCTATCTCGACAGCGGAATCCGCGGTGAGATTTGAATTTCGTATTACGAAATTCAACCGTATTACAAACGTGATACGATTGAATTTCGTAGTACGAAATTCGAATCTCACCGCGGATTCCGCTGTCGAGATAGCTTACAGAATAGCCTAGCAGATCACGAAACCCATTGAATGAACTAAATGACGAGGACGCAGCTATACAGCCTACATAGCTGCGTCCCCGTCATTTCGTTCATACGATACGGGGGCCGTTCGGCGATATTTCGAGTAGATCAGCGCGACCGCTAGAAATCGGCCAGAGAGTTTGACGGGCCGATGTGCTGGCATTGGTTCGCAATACAAAACACGTTTAATCTTGTTCACACACTGCCGGCGCCCGGCGCTGTTCGATCGGTTATTGTTTTTAACCGACTTAAAAAAAGCGGAGGTTTCTCAATTCGACCGTATATATATATATATATATTATGTTTGTTCGCGGATAACTTCATCGTTTATGAACCGGTTTGATTATTATTTTTTTGTTGGAAAGGAGATATCTCAAGTGTGGTAGCATGGTAATTTTTTCGAGGTCTGATTAGTATCTCCAGAGATATTGAGATAAACACCTCAAAATTGGTACTGAAAATGAATAGCGCGGCATTGAAGTCGGTTCTTTTTAGTTTTTAGTATGAGTTTGTTTTCCTTGAGATCCACTGAAACTCTACAACTTTAAACCCCTATCCATTCCTCACTTGCTTATGAAAAATCTTACTGTGCAAGCGGTCCATTTATGGAACGCGCTACCAGTGGAGATTATACATGCCAAATCGCTGGCTATCTTTAAATCCATTGTAAAAGCCCATTACTTGTCCCAAACATGTTAAAACTGCAAAACTACTGTTATCTAATACTATAAGAATCTTTGTCCTGACATACTGACTGACTGACTGACTGACAGACAACGCACAGCCTAAACCGTTGGTCGTAGAGACTTGAAATTTGGAGGGTATATTTGTCTTAGTACGTAGGGGTGTACTAAGAAAGGATTTTCCAAAACTCATCACTTAAGGGGATGAAATGGGGGTTCAAAGTTTGTATCGAGAAACAAGATAAGATACGTCTTTTCTATCCAAAACTTCACACAAGTGCTTCAGTAACAAAACAAGTAAATACGTAAGTATTATGTTTCTTTGAAGTGTCTCACACTTTATATTTAAATTGTTAAACGCGTTGTAAAAATTGTTAAAGTAAATACGTGTTTCTGTTTTTTTTTAAATTCACCCCTAAGAGGGTGAAATGGGGTAACAATGTGTGAAAATCAATATTGTTTCGGATTGCGCTGAAATTTGGCATGCAGATAGTTATTACAACGTTAGTTTTTTTTTTTTTTATATATAATATAGATCGGCAAACAGGCAAGCGGCCCACCTGATGGTAAGTGGTCACCGCCGCCTATTGACATCTGCAAAACCAGAGGTATTGCCGGTGTGTTGCCTACCCTTATTAGTGAGCACTCTCATTACTCTTCGTTTGAAGCTACCAAGGTTGAAGGTTTCAGGGAAAGTTTCAGGTGGGAGATCATTCCACATCTTACAGGTACGTGGGAAGAACCCCACGTATCTATAATGTGCGGATGTGCTTTTTGACGGTGTCGGGAGTTCCGATGGTAGAAACGGGACCGAGGAATGATATTAAAAAGCTCTTCAGAACATTCCCCGTGATAGTACCTATAGAAAAGGCTAAGAGAGCCAACGTCGCGACGAAGACTCAAAGGTTCCAATTTATCAGTTAGTTTGGGGTCGTCGACAAGTCTAATAGCTCTTCTCTGAAGGGAGTCAAGTGGTTGCAGTTGATATTTCGGTGCACCACTCCATAGATGAGAACAGTACTCAATGTGTGGCCGAACTTGCGCCTTATATAACAACAGACGTTGGCTCGGGGTGAAGTACTGTTTGGCTCTATTTAGTACACCGAGTTTTTTAGCAGTAAGTTTTGCTTTTTTAGATAAACTAGAAGAAATGACGACATCTCCTGTATTGCAAAATAATACTAATCAAGACAACACTTTGGATCTATATACAGAGTTCATCGGCTCAGGTTCTACTAATGTCTCTATGAAGGGTTCCAATAAGATTAAAAAGTACATTAAGTATAAGAAAATCATTAGGAAAAATACGCATAAATTACAAAAAATTAACCATATCAAAAAAATAAATTTAAAGACTTGTAAGAAAAACATCGACTTAAGTAAAGAATTACAGCATTGCCTAGAGATGTTAGATCGCAGTAACAAAGAATTAATAGAATTTAAAGAAAAGGCTGAATTATTAAAACAAGAAATGTGCGTCTCAAAAGTTTTAATTGGGGTTCCTATCTGTGGTGTGCAGAGTGAATGCTACCAAGAGGATAGCAGCTCACCAAGTACAGCTAATACTGCAAGTTTACGTGCACAGACTGATTTGGTTAGGCAGGAAGTAGTGTCATCGTTACAGTGCACTGGTGCCTCCGAGGTGGACTCAGGCAGTCCTTTACAACTGCCGGAGCCTGCTAGAGAGACCATTGTGTTCAGCGATGAAATGGGAGTAGGTATGGGTAGCTTATTAGACAATAGAATGAACCAAAATGTTTATAACAATTGCTGCCCTAATTTATCAATTACAGATTTATGTAAAAAAATATGCAGCTTTCAGTATCACAAAAATTGTACTATTGTATTGCAGCTAGGTAATAGCACAAACGTTAAAAAAGCTGATATTAATATTCTAATTAAACTTTTGTCAGACATTGCCAGCAGAGGCATTAGTAAAATAATAGTTTGTTCATTCCCGTATCTTAAAACAAGTAGTTGCTCTTATAATGAGCATGCTCATAAATTGAACTTGGCACTGTACAATTTTTGTATTTTGAAACCAACAAATTTATTAGTAAAGTAATATTGACAAGGGATACTTTGTATCTCAATAAGACTAATAAGTCGACCATTGCTAAGTTATTAGCATACAATATTTATGACCCTGTTTTACATATTGTAACAGATCACAAAGACGAGCCCCAACGTAGTGGTGTTACTATGCAGGGTAATTGTAGCGTAGTAGACTTAGTTCGTTTAAACTAATGTCTAAGACAATGGGGAGGCCTGACTCAATCAACATTTTTCATCAGAATATACAAGGTCTCTCCAGCAAAGCCTTAGAGTTAGAATTATTTCTCAATTATTATAAAGTTGACATAATGTGTATTACTGAACACTGGTTTGTGAAAGGTACTTTGTTACCAATATTAAAAAATTATACAATTGCCAGCACATTCATTAGACAAAAGGCAATTCGTGGTGGCTCACTAATATATGTAACTGAAAATTGTAACTTTAAAGAGCGTAAAGACATAGTAGCTTTGTCTGTGGAACGATGTGTTGAATTATCTTGTATAGAGCTGGGGCAACATATAGTCATCTGTGTATACAGACGTCCATCGGCTGATTATAAAATGTTTGAAACAATTATGGAAGAAGTAATGAGCAAAGTCTTCAACACCTCTAAATCTTTAATAGTTTGTGGCGATTTCAATGTTAATTTAATTGAGCAGTCTCCGCTCAGCGACAAATTAAAAAATTTATTTCTAAGCTTCAATCTGAAGCATCTTTTTAATCAGCCAACAAGAATCACTAGCTCGTCAGCTACCTGCTTGGACAATGTGTTCTGCAACTGTGAACCCGAAAAAATTGCAATTTTTGATAAACTTGGCTCGGACCATCTGGGACAAAGTGTCACTTTTTCATGTAAATTATCCATCAAAGGCCAAGAACATTTTTACAGGCCCATTACCACCAAACGGGTTGAACAGTTTGTGGATATCATTGACAAGCAATTAATGAACCTAAGATTTTCTGAGGATCCTGATGACCTATGCAGTGCTTTATTTCAAATGTTAGATGCAGAGTTCAATGATATTTTTAAAATTAAAATGGTTAGAAAGGGTGCGAAGGTTCGTTTCGATGACTGGGCAACTCCTGGTATTTATAAAAGTAGAAACAATTTGTATAACTTGTACTCACAAAAAACCATTAATTTACATAATACTAAATTCATAAATCACTTAAAATTGTATTCAAAAACTTTTAAAGTTGTTTGTCAGACAGCAAAATCACTGCATCTAAGTAGAAAAATTAAGCATGCCGATGACAAAATAAAATCAACATGGAAAGTCATTAATACAGAAACTGGAAAAATTAAGCAGAGGGACGGTAAAATTATGTTAAAAGTTAATAATAAATTAATCATAGATAATAATGATGTCGCTAACACATTTGTTGAGTACTTCTCACAAGTACCTATTATTACTACTCAGCCTTTAAACTCTTCCCCTAAGGATGCTTTTGTTTTACTATCGAAGTGTGTGAATGTATGTGACTCTATGTTTGAGTTCAAACACATAACTTCAATATCAATTATCAAAACTTTTAAAATGCTCAATCAAAAGAAAACCGAGGATCTGTGGGGTATGTCAACCAAAGTACTTAGTTATATTATTAATGCAATTAGCCCTCACTTAGCGTTTATTTTTAACAGATGCGTCGATGAAGGTGTCTTTCCTGATGTAATGAAAAAAAGTAAATTAATTCCCCTATACAAATCAGTGAACAAAAATGACCCTTCAAACTATAGACCAATCTCTATATTACCGGCGCTCAGTAAAGTTTTTGAAAAAGTTATATTAGACCAGCTTTTGGCACATTTTAATATTAATCATCTTTTAAATCACAAACAATATGGTTTCACTAAGGGGCGTTCTACTACTGATGCTGGAGTAGATCTTCTTAAACATATATTTGATGCCTGGGAGAAAGCACAAGATGCTATCGGCGTTTTCTGTGACTTATCTAAAGCGTTTGATTGCGTCTGTCACAAAACGCTAATTTGCAAATTAAAACACTACGGCGTTAACGGAAAAGCACTTGATCTGGTCTCATCCTACCTCAGTAATAGAATACAGATGGTTGAGGTCAATGGCGTCAGGTCATCTGGATCCCTCATAAAAATGGGAGTTCCGCAGGGATCGATCTTAGGACCATTTTTATTTCTAGTTTATATTAATGACTTGCCGTCTTTCGTGCAAAACTTATGTGACATTGTTTTGTTCGCGGATGATACATCCTTAATATTCAAAATAGATAGGATTGCGCCTGGATTTGACGATGTTAACAAATCAATCGCACAGGTTTTGAATTGGTTTACAACCAATAACTTATTACTGAACGCCAAAAAAACTAAATGTATTAAATTCTCGCTGCCAAATGTAAGAAAGGGTGTCATTAATAGCAGGATATTAATAAACGATGTACCGATAGAATTTGTTGAATCCGCTACATTCTTGGGCATCACCCTGGATTCAAAACTACAATGGGGTTCTCAAATATCGGCTCTGGCAGGTAGATTGAGCTCCGCTGCATACGCAGTACGTAAAATCAGAAACTTGACTGACGAATCCACTGCTAGATTGGTTTACTTTAGCTACTTCCATAGTATAATGTCCTATGGCATTTTATTGTGGGGGAAAGCCGCCGAAATCCAATCTATATTTGTTTTACAAAAAAGAGCTATTCGATCTATATATACCATGAAGTCGCGAGACTCACTTCGTGAAAAATTTAAGGAGATTAAAATTCTCACAGTGGCATGTCAATATATATATGAAAATATTATGTATGTACGCAAAAATTTGAATGAGTATGATAAGAGGTCCGATGTACATAATTTCAATACAAGACACAAAAATAGATTAATTCTACCTCAATTCAGGTTGTGGAAAGTTAGTGGTTCTTTTCTGGGGAACTGTATACGATTTTATAATAAACTTCCTAAAGATATTGATCAACTGTCTATAAGCAGATTTAAAACCTTTGTAAAATCCAATTTAATGAAGAAATCGTACTATACAATAAATGACTATATGAATGACAAAAATGCTTGGCCTGAATGCCCCAAGCTCCAAGATATAATATAAATTGTATGATAATAGAATTACTTATTGTACATTAAACATTTATTTAATATGAATTAAAAAAAATGAATTAAAATAAGTGACAAGCCCCATAGAGTTTCTTGGTGTTTCTTCTCTGATGGGAGTACTTCCGAAACACCAGTAGATTCAACAGTCAATCAGTTTTCATCTTTTGTTTGCAGATCTAGGGTTGCCTGTTACGACGGTATTATGCGGCTGATAGTCGGACAATCAGTTCCATTCGGAACATGATTTGTACTGCAATTAGTCTGCGTTTTATTTATCTATTATGTTTCATTATTTCACAATTTTTTGGATAAAAATTGTCTGAAGTACTGAAACATGCACTGGGTTGCGGGTGCACGTAATGGTACGGTTGGCAACCCTACATTAATAAGGGGAATTAAACATGTGTTTTAAGTGTGACGTTCGACGTCTAGATGAAAGCTGAATGGCTCAATACCTTTGTTTTTTTTTGTAAATTCAAAGCGTTATGTTTCTGTTATATCTATATTTTTTGTTGAATATGATCTATTTAATGTTATTTGACGTGTGTAAGTGCTAATTTTTAATTTGCCCATATACTGAATAAATGCTTTGACTTTGACTTTGACTTTGCATTCCAAGTGACTCCCAAACTGGACCTCGTTAGATATGTCGACACCCAATATGCTAACTGACTTCGACAAGGTAAGGGGAATGTTCTGAAAAAGCGGGGCAACAGGAAATTGTGACTTTTTGGCCGAGAAAACGATAGCCTGTGTTTTAGTAGGGTTAAATTGTACTATGTTTCGTAAACCCCAGGCCGAAACATTTTCTAGGGAACGCTCCACCTTAGACACTAGCTCTGATCTCCTAGCATCGATGTCCGCCTTGGAGGCATTTGCTTGACCTGTGTAATGAGCATCACCCGTGCTGTCATCCGCATAGCAATGAATATTACTGATTTGCAATAGGTCATTGATATGCAAGATGAACAGCGTTGGGGATAGCACAGATCCCTGTGGAACTCCGGCGTTAATCGGCATGGTCTCAGAACAAGCACCATCAACGACGGCTTTTATGCTTCGACCATACAGAAAATTGCCAATCCACATACAAAGCCTCTCAGGAAGTCCGTAAGAAGGTAGCTTAGCAAGAAGGGCCTTATGCCATACCCGATCAAACGCTTTAGCGATATCCAAGCTGACAGTGAGAGTTTCACCTCTGCTTTCAACGGTCTCTCCCCAGCGATGTGTGAGGAAGGCTAGAAGATCACCAGCTGATCGTCCATGACGGAATCCGTACTGATGGTCACTAATCAGCTGGTGTTCATCTAAGTATCCTAAGAGCTGTGAGTTTATGACCCGCTCCATAACCTTGGAAAGAAGTGAGGTTATCGCAATAGGTCTGTAGTTGGATGGGTCAGTTCGGTCTCCCTTCTTGGGGACTGGATGGACGTGGGCTACCTTCCAGCATGACGGTACGATGCTTTTTTCATATGATAATGAGAAAAGACGCGTGAGTATAGGTGTCAATTCAGGGGCACAAACTTTAAGCACGATTGCTGGGATGCCATCAGGCCCACTCGATTTTCGCACATCAAGAGATAACAGCTCCTTTCGTACTGCACGCTGCGATATGCGTAATTCACGCATAATATTTTTGCAGTACGGAAGTAAAGAAGGAACTGCATCTCCATCGTCGAGAGTCGAGTTAGAGGCGAATAGAGAACCCAGCAAATCTGCCTTCTCCTTCGCACTGTGGGCCAGAGTGTCATCGGATTTACGTAAGGATGGGAACATGGATTGGCAAAAATTTCCCTCGGCAGCTTTAGCAAGCGACCAAAAAGCACGACTGCCAGACAGGGTAGCTAATTAATTGATCGCCAATCCGACTTATATGGGAACATCTTGCCTTTGCTGCAGCTTTCTTTGCGCACCTGGAGGCATGATTGAATTTCTTTTTGTAGTCAGC
Organism: Cabera pusaria; assembly: GCA_954871355.1. Lineage (NCBI taxonomy): Eukaryota > Metazoa > Arthropoda > Insecta > Lepidoptera > Geometridae > Cabera > Cabera pusaria. The sequence goes on along the minus strand of OX940902.1, from coordinate 1,170,953 downwards.
AATATTAGGATCCTTAAGCCTGAGAGCCTCAGTCCAGTTTTTGTAGGCTGCTAGCTTTAGATTAGCCGCTACGGCGCAGGTCTTATCGAACCAGGGCCGACTCCGACCACCAATGCGTATATTCGAATACGGAATGAAGCATTCCATACCCTGCAACACGACATCAGCCACGAGATCGGCACAAGCTGATGGTTCACCCGACAAGAAACAAACCTATCCCCAAGGATACGAGGCATAAAATTCGCGCAGACCATCCCAGTCAGCTGAACGAAAATGCCAAACCTTACGTTTGCCCGAAGGAGACAAGCGCTCGGGGCGCTGAACTTTCACTCTGGATTTTACCAAACAATGGTCAGACGAACCAATAGGCGCATCAACCTGCACATGATAGTTGGATGGGTTGGAAGTCATCATAAGGTCCAGTAATGAAGGTACATGGTCGACAATATCTGGCACTCTTGTTGGTTCAGTGACTAACTGAGAAAGACCATATGTAACAGCAAATTCGTGAACAGTCCGGCCAGCGTGGTCTGTTGTACGAGATCCCAACCATTCGGCATTATGGCCGTTAAAGTCACCTAAGAGTATCATTTCCGCAGCGGGGTATTGCTCCAATGCCATATCAAATCCATTAGAGATGTGTTCGAAAAGACGAGTTGTCTCTGCGTCACCAGAATGGGATCGATACAGGCAAGCGTATATTCGAGTTTCTCCACCGTAGTCAACTCGCACCCAAAGCATAGATAAGTCTGAGACCTCAAAACCGTTAAGACGGCGACAGCAAATATCCTCTCGGACAAAAAGGCATACTCCAGCTCGACGCACAAAACTATGCTCGAGTTTGTAGCCGGGGTAGTGGAGGTATGAAGTATCCGCCGGAGAAGATATTTGCGTCTCCGTCAGAAACAGGAGAGCGGGTTTGGCTGTCTCGAGATGGTACGTACCTCGGATATTGCAGAAATCAACGTCAAGAGTGGATTGCAAAGCCGCTGGTTTTGCTTTATTTCTTTTAGTTTTTATTTCCATTATTGTTATGAGAGTTGGGGTTGATGTGCACTTCCAATGAAAAAGCTTCAAGGCAATATATATAAAAATTATGTTCAAGATAGACCGAGTTGAAAAAGTAGTGAGTCATCGGCGTGGGGTACGGAAGGGCCCCCGGTCCCCCCTGGAAGTAGCTGCCGGGATCCACTCCGGTCTCCTTCTCCGGCACGACAGCTACTCTACAGGATTATGCACGGGTTGGCGAGACAGCCTCCCAGGGCGGGGATTAGAGTAATCCCTGGGTTCGGGTCTCCTACTGACCCGCGGGCGGCCAGCGGACAGCCGTTTCACCGGGTCTCCCTGGACCCCACGACGATGTACCACATCAAACACCCCAGTGCATCCTTTATACACATTAAGGGACTTGAAGTGTTTATTGGTGTAGCACAGCATCAGGGAAAGGGGAGCTGGATCCCTTGGACTAGCACCGGAACACGCTATTAAAGTTAACATTAATAACATTTAAGCGGTATAGTTTACCAAGGTGGTGGTAATTTGTTAACAAAAACCCAGGCGAGTCCCTACAGAGACCCTACCACCTAAGATTTAAGTGGAGTTATAATCTAAAAAAGATTAACGAAGGATACGGCGGGTACGCCTCCACGCTTATCCAACTGTTGTTGATACCCTGGTTTCCCACTGCTGGTTTTCACAGCACCCACGGGATGAGATGGGGTGACCCTATTATATAGGCCGGGACCACACGGCAAAAACCCTAGTTACCTCTGAAAAAAGATTTTTCAAAATTCACCCCTGAAGGGGAAGAAACGGGGGTACAAAGTGTGTATGGAGAGACAAGATTAGATAGTATTTTTAACCGACTTCAAAAAAAGGAGGAGGTTTCTCAATTCGACCGTATATTTTTTTTTTTTTTTTTTTATGTTTGTTCGGGGATAACTTCGTCATTTATGCACCGATTTTGATTATACTTTTTTTGTTTGAAAGGAGATATCCCAAGTGTGGTACCATGGTAATTTTATCGAGGTTTGATAAGTATCTCCAGAGATATTGAGATAAACATCTCAAAATTGGTACTGAAAATGAACATTGAAGTCGGTTCTTTTTTAGTTTTTAAACGATATTATCTATTCGAAACTTCATTCAAGTGCTCGAGTAAAACAATAAGTAAATACGTGTTTTAGGTGTTTTTAGGGTTCCGTACCCAAAGGGTAAAACGGGACTCTATTACTAAGACTCCGCTGTCCGTCTGTCTGTCTGTCCGTCTGTCACCAGGCTGTATCTCATGAACCGTGATAGTGAGATAGTTGAAATTTTCATAGATGATGTATTTCTGTTGCCGCTATAACAACAAATACTAAAAACAGAATAAAGTTAAAAATAATAGAGGGTCCCCATACAAGAAACGTGTTTTTTTCGGCATTTCACTCCATCTATGAACACTTAGTTTGGTAAACGTCCCATAGATGGCGTTATATTGAAATGTCGATCCCGAACTCCTTTGTTACACGTTAGATAGCGTTATAATAAATAAAATGTTTATTAATTATTATTTTTTGCAGGCGCGGACGCTGGTGCTGGTCCACCAAAAATGATAGTGGTATTTTTTGCTCGATCTTATAAAATACTGTAGTGTGGTACGGAACCCTACTAGTGCGAGTCCGACTTGCACTTGGCCAGTTTATTTTTTAATTACACCCCTAAGAGGGTGAAATGGGGTAACAAAGTGTGAAAATACATGTAAAACTACTAATTTAATCAAACAAATTCGACACTATATACTACTCCCTCTTACTTTTATTTGTAACCTCAACTTGGAACGCGGGTTTTTTCCTGAAAGCTGGAAACTGGCAGTAGTGGTCCCGATTCATAAGGATGGGGATAAATACTTACCTGGTAACTATCGACCGATATCATTGTTAAGCGTCTTCTCTAAAATTTTAGAAAAGGTAGTAAATATTAGATTAGTGAACTATCTGGAAGCAAAACTGTATTTGTCGGAGAGGCAGTTTGGTTTTAGGCGCAAGAGGTCAGCGGAGGATGCTGTTGTACTCCTCACAAATACAATATCATCGGCAACTGACCAAAACAAACGTTGCCTGGGCATTTTTTTGGATCTCGCGAAGGCCTTTGATACCGTTTCACATCGACTATTAATCTCAAAGCTAGAAGCCATTGGGATTCGAGGAATTGCCCTGGAGTGGTTCCGTTGCTATCTGACAAATCGTAGGCAATGTGTTAGGGTTGAAACTAGTATCAGCGACGAATTATCGGTGAATTTTGGCGTTCCTCAGGGCAGCATCCTTGGCCCGACCCTCTTTGATATCTATATGAATGAGATACTGATATTCCCATCGATGGAACAGACATCATTTGTTACGCCGATGATACTGTAGCTATTTTCCGTGACAGCACTTGGGAGAACGTAATCGCTAGAGCAGAGAGTGGAATGAGACAAATAGCTACTTGGTTGAATCGTAATCTTCTGACACTTAACACAAAAAAGACTAAAATTGTTGCCTTTCATAAAACCCGAATATCGAAACCTAAAGCCCACAGCCGTATTAAAATCCATACTTGTGTACCTGCGCTCAAAAACAATCTATGTCATTGTGATTCTATAGAACTAGTAGACCAAGTAAGGTACTTAGGCGTTCAGGTGGACGCAACTCTGACCTTTAAAAGTCACATAAAGGTACTGTCCGCACGTGTTCGTAAAATCATTTACATCATGAAATCCTTAAGATCCTCTTGTGATAAGCAGACCCTGACAATGGTTTACACTGCCCTTTGCCAGTCGATCCTATCGTACTGCAATCTGGTATGGGGTGGGGCTCCGAAAACTACCATGATAGAATTGGAACGAGCCCAAAGAGCTGTATTAAAGGTAATGCTGCACAAGCCTTTTAGGTTTTCAACATATGCGTTGTACAGGGAATCCGAAGTACTTTCAGTGCGACAGCTATATATCTCAAAAGTAGTTAACTTATTTCACAAAAAGGCTCGATTATTAGAGAATTGGGAAGATATAGCTAAAAGACGAATTTATAGGATTCCACTTCCTAGAACCCATTCCTTTTTCGCAAAGCGTCACACTCAGTATATGTTCACACATATCTACAACAATGTCGCTAAGGTCTGTGACATCAAAAATGAAAATACTGCTAGTGCCCGACGCTTGGTACATAAATGGTTACAAGGCAAATCATATGATGACACAGAGAAGATTATTCAACTGGGAAACTTGTGAGTTCACGTTAAAATTAAACATAGATCTCACCTCACACACACACACACACACACACACATACACATAGGTACGCACGCGCACACACACACGCACACACACACACACACCATTAGGGATGCCTCCATAAAAGTAAAAAGACAGTAATTTTCGAATAAATGGCTGCCACGACACGGGCTTTGAGCCTAGTGTGGAGCCGCAGTTAAATATGGCTCTAGTTTTAAGTATTCTTTTTGTAAACGTTTTTCAATTAGTTAAGTATAATATTGTATCTCTAGTGCTTCCTGTTAATTTGTTTTTGGAAATAAAAAAGTAAAAAAAAAAAAAAACAATATTGTTTCGAACTGCGCTGAAATTTGGTACACAGATAGTTATTACGAAGTTAGTTGCCTCTGAGAAAGTATTTTCCAAAATTCACCCCTGAAGGGTATGACACGGGGGTCCTAAGTTTGAATGGAGATTTAGAACAATATAAGATAGTCTTTTATATTTGAATTTTAACACAAGTACATAAGTAAGTAAATACGTGTTTCAGGCTCTTTCGAAATTGCACCCCTATAAGGGTGAAGTGGGGGAAACAAAGTCTGAAATCAATATTGTTTCGGATTGCGGTGAAATTTGGCTTGCAGATAGTTATTTTGACTTAGGTATCCGCTAAAAAATAATTTTTCTAAATTCACTCTTCAAGCGGATGAAGCTGGGATTCAAAGTTTGGATAGTCATTTTATTCGACATTTCACACAAGTAATACTGTAAATAAATAAGTAAATACGAGTTTCAGACTTTTTCAAAATGCCACCCTAAGAGGATAAACTGGTGTAAATAAGTCTAAAAATCAATATTGTTTCGAATTGCGCTGAAATTTAGAATGTAGATAGTTATTATGACGTAAGTATCCGCTCAGAAAGAATTTTCTAAAAATTCCTCTCGGATACAAAACGGGGATTCAAAGTTTGTATGGCGAAATACGATGGGATAATGTACGTGTTGTAGGATTTTTGGAAATGGGGTAGGTAACAAAGTCTGAAAATTTGGGTTTTCGGTTTTTATAAATATGAATCCCGAATTGCCGTAGTCACGCGATTACATGAAAACGGGTGAACTGATTTGGCTAATTCTTATTTGATGTATTTAATGATAGAATCGTTTTTACAAAAGAAAAGTTTTAAGTAAACAAAAGAAGTTTTTAACGCGGGCGAAGCCGCGGGGCACTTCTTGTGTAAAATAAAACACAACAAACAGAATATTATGTAAGAATCAAACATTCATTATTTGCGAGATATTAGTCTTTAATTAAGTCACACCTTTTCAGTTATCATCATTTATATCATACTAGCAGCCCGCCCCGGCTTCGCACGGGTAGAACATATATGAGTACAAAATTTGCATCAGTTTGTTGCATCGAATATAAAATTTTAACATATTTAACAATCATCGTCATATTTCAACCAATTAACACAAAACTTTAACGAGTTATGCACCTAAACCTTCCTCAGAAATACTAGCTATTGGTAAAAACCGCATGATAATCCGTTCAGTAGCTATTGAGATTATTGCGAACAGACAGACAGACGCAGTGATGGACTTTGTTTTATAATACTTACGTAGTGATATTGGACGGCCCTAAAGGATAGTTACCCTGATTCTGACCCGACGTTCGTTGGTTCTAATCCTAGCTATATACCTACCAATGAAAGTTTTATGTGCATTCATGAATCATGGGTTTTCGTACAGAGGTAGTGGGATCATTTAATCTACCAATAATTAAGATAGTTTAGCTAAAACAACCGACTTCAATGCCCCGCGAGTCAACTTCAGTAGCAAGTTTGAGACGTTTATCGTCATATCTCTGGAGATACTTATCAGATCTCGATGAAATTACAATGGGACCATCTCGAAAATGTATCCTTCCGATTACAAAAATAATCATTCGAATCGGTACACAATTGACGGAGTAATCACGTAACATACACACACAAAAAAAAACATACAGACGAATTGAGAACCTCCTTCTTTTTGGAAGTCGGTTGAAAAATAGCTTACCACCAAGGAGAACATCTGCCGCCGTAACCTTAACGTAACGAAAAAAGTAGGGTTCATACGTTTAACGTGTGTATCTGTGTGTCTGTCTGTAGCATCTTAGCACCCAACCGGATGAACCGATTTTGATTTTATTATTGATAGTTTTTTTTGTTTGATAGATATCTTCATCGAGAGTGTTCTTAGCTTTGATTTATGAAAATTCGTTCAATCGTTATAACACTATGAGCTTTTTAGGGTTCCGTACCCAAAGGGTAAAACGGGACCCTATTACTAAGACTCTATTGTCCGTCTGTCTGTCTGTCTGTCCGTCTGTCACCAGGCTATAGCTCATTAACCGTTATAGTTAGTTAGACAGTTGACATTTTCACAGATGGTGTATTTCTGTTGCTGCTAGAACAACAAATACTAAAAACCAAATAAAGTTAAAAATTAAAGGGGGTCGGTCCCCATACAAAAAACGTGTTTTTAAACGCCATCTATCTAATTAATTTCGGTAAAATGACATAGATGGCGCTAGTAAACGAGCCCCGCCCCGTCTTTCTAGATCGCGACCAAACCCAATATTCCCAATATACTTTTTAAGTTTGTGTTGTATTTTAAAAAAATCGTAACGCGGTCTACCTGGACCTGAACCTATAAATGTACAAGAATTACTCGTATTATATTATTTAAGTTAAAATTATGTTTCTTGAAGTGTTACACACTTTATATCTTTGTACATTGTTACACATGTTGGTACTATGAAATTTTGGATTGTGTGTAACAATGTACTATTAGTTAAAATTGTCATCAATATGCCATTATTTATATGTTTAATGTGATTATGTTATTTGAAAACCTCTTACGTTTCGTCTTTCTAGATCGCGACCAAACCCAATATTCTGGGTAATATCAATTAATCAAATATATGAGGTTGAAACTCTGTTATGTTTCGTATTGTACGGAACCCTCCCTAAGTGTGCGATTAGAGACGCGATGCTGACTCACACTTGGCCAGTTTTATTTCTAGTCGATTGCGCTATGAAATCAACTTTCATAGGTCTGATCAATTCGAAAATCTTCTTCTTCAACGATATTGTAAGAACACGGAAGCATTGACCTGATGCTGGGACATCTCCTGGACTCTACAGAATACTCAAATCGTCACCAACTTACAGCTCAGATTCTAAATGACGTGTTTAGAGTCATTGGAACGCTTTTAATAAAAAGATTATTTATAGATCAGTCGAGGTAGTTTAAAATATTATATTATTATATAGGTATATAGATCATTATTATTTGATACAATATATCATATTACAGTGAAACCTGGTTAAGTGAGACATCAAGGGAACTGCAAATTTGTCTCACTTATAGAGGTATTCCACTTACCCAGTGTCTCAGATATCCAGGTATAAATAAATGACTGTCTCATTTACAGAGGGTTCCATTAATAGAGGTCAGAATACAGGTAATTTCAGTTATAGAGGTGCGATTATTAAATAAAATAACGTATTATGTAAACATTATATGTGAGTTTTAATCTTTATTGGGAATCGGAAAGAGATAATAAAGGTTATAAATGTAATAAAGAAAAATATTCAAGCACGTTTTTTTATAAATAGTACAAAAATGTAAACAGAATGCATAAATTATAAAAATCTATCATTTTAGTTTGTCTTTTGGTAGTATCAGCCATCAGATGTTTTTCGATGTTATACATTTTACCAAATATGCTTTGTTCACCAATTGATGTAATTTCAAAATAACTGTGCAAAGTTTCTAGTGATTTTACTGCTTCGCGTTTTTACTAAATTTACTTCCGAGCCCATTTTGTCGTCATCTCATCTCATAATCCAATAAAGAAGACGAGAAGACACGAACAATGTCACTTTCAGTAAGTTCTCTCGAAACTATTCAATCGACGTCAACGTTTATAAAATCTTATCTCTCTCTATCTCTCTATCTCTATCTAGAATAAGAATAAGTAAGTAAACAAACAAAACGATGTTATCTCAGTTACAGAGGTCAATGCATATAAAATTCACTTGCTGTCTCAGTTATACAGGTAACTATGACGATATAATCGAAAGAACGAATCCCAGATATAGAGGTTTGCTTCGTCTCACTAACATAGGTAAATCCGTGCCAAATTGTTGGGACCTCAGCATGAGTTCCTGTTATGGAGATTTCTCACTTATCCAGGTCCCACTTAACTAAGTTTCACTGTATTATACTAAATTGACTTCAAATTGATTGTGATCGGTGGGGATCTACAGAATAGCTAAGCTTTTATTAATATGTTCGCAGTTACTATGAACTAATCTGTGGTTACGCTGTAAATATTTTATTAATTTTGCGACGCGTGTATGTGAATTTCGTGATATCTTCTAAAGTTTTCTAAAGGACAATTTTAATCTATAATATGTGGCCAAGCTAATTAACGTAATTATTTGGAAAAGGATTAATACTATATACTTGAAAATAGCCTTGGAAGTTATGTAATATTTTTTAATAAAAAATTAAAGATTAAAATGGTTACTGTGAGTCAACCTTAAGAGATAGACATATGCTGTCGCGGACTTTTTTGTAGGTCTTATTAAGTTGTACAACTCTTCCATAGAAAATATTCTTCCATCTATTTTCAATTGAGTAGCGTTTGTAAGAAACGTGTTTTTTCGACCGTTTTTTTGTCGACTTAGGTTGCAAATTAGGTCTCCACCAATGTACCTTTAATTTAAACGGGATAATATATAGCCTATTTTCATTTCGAAAGTCTATTCTATCTATAATAAGTGAAAGAATTTTTTAAATCGGTCCAGTACCACCACGTTTCTTACCAACGCTACTCAATTGAAAATAGATAGAAAATATTCTTCTATCTATTTTCAATTGAGTAAGGAAGAGTTGTACAACTTAATAAGAACTACAAAAAAGTCCGCGACAGCATGTCTATCTCTTAAGGTTGACTCATAGTAACCATTTTAATCTTTAATTTTTTGTTAAAAAATATAACATAACTTCCAAGGCTATTTTCAAGTATATAGTATTAATCCTTATCCAAATAATTACGTTAATTTGCTTGGCCACATATTATAGATTAAAATTGTCCTTTACAGTATATAATTCAAATGAAAACTCTAGAAGATATCACGAATTTCACATACACGCATCGCAAAATTAATAAAATATTTGCAGTGAGACCACAGATTAGGTCATATTAGTCATTTAGTCACGAAAATATTATTATAAGCTTAGCTATTCTGTAGATCCCCACTGATCATAATCAATTTGTAGTCAATATGGTAAGTATAATAATATGATCTATTGTGTAAAATAATATTCATCTATATATATAATAATATAATATAATATTTTAAACCACCCCGACTGATCTATGTATAATAGCTTTTTCCAATGACTCTAAACACGACATTTAAAATCTGAGCTGTAAGTTGGTGAGGATTTGAGTATTCTGTAGAGTCCAGGAGGCTTCCATGTTCTTACAATATCGTTGAAGAAGAAGATTTTCGAATTGATCAGACCTATGAAAGTTGATTTCATAGCGCAATTAACTAGAAAAAAGCTCATAATTTTATAACGATTGAACGAATTTTCATGAATCAAAGCTAAGAAAACTCTCGATGAAGACATCTATCAAACAAAAAAAAAACTATCAATAATAAAAACAAAATCGGTTCATCCGGTTAGGTGCTAAGATGCTACAGACAGACACACAGATACACACGTTAAACGTATATTACCCCTACATTTTGCGTCGGGGAACGCCGTAAGGTTACGGCGGCAGATGTACTCCTTGGTGGTAAGCTACTTTTTGGTAGATTTAATGATTCCACTACCACTGTACGAAAACTCATGATTCATGAATGCACATAAAACTTTCATTGGTAGGTATATAGCTAGTATTAGAACCAACGACCGTCGGGTCAGAATCAGGGTCACTATCCTTTACGCCAAAGGGCCGTCCAATATCAATACGTAAGTATTATAAAACAAAGTTCATCACTGCGTCTGTCTGTCTGTTTGCAATAATCTCAATAGCTACTGAACGGATTATCATGCGGTTTTCACCAATAGCCAGAGTGTTTATGAGGAAGGTTTAGGTGCATAATTCGTTAAGGTTTTGTATTCGATGCAACAAACTGATGCAAATTTTGTAGGCATATATGTTCTACCCGTGCGAAGCCGGGGCGGGCTGCTAGTAATATAATATTTTTCCGCGCCGGCCGCTTGCCACTGTTCGCGCCCGAGCCCGCGCGCACTGCAGCTCGCCAGAACTCCCCCATAGTAAGAACACAGAGGCATCTAAATGAGCCAGGTCACCGTATTTCCTCAGACTGACGTCTTGACGGACAGATGGATAGCGGTGCAAAGAATTTGTCGCCAATACAGCGAAATAGTTACTCTGTAATTACTTCTTTACTCATGTGGTAATTATGTATATTATTCTCTTATTGTTTTATATGTGTGATAATTTTATTTTTCGTTAATGTTTTGATTTATAATTTTTTACTATTTTTCGTAGATATAATTTATGTAACTAAATAGATATAAGTATAATTGTTTTTTTTATTGTAAGTATTAGATATAACGCTTTAGGTTTAAGTATCTGTTATGTTATATTTAAAGTATAGTAAATAAATAAATAAATAAATCCCATACATAGAACTGAAACGAAACAAAAAATTCTTCAAACCTATACATTGGCATTGAAATCTGTTGTTTTAGTTAAACTATCTTAATTATTGGTAGATTTAATGATCCCACTACCTCTGTACTAAAACCCATAATTCACGAATGCACATAAAGCTTTCATTGGTAGGTATATAGCTAAGATTAGAACCAACAACCGTCGGGTCAGAATCAGGGTAACTATCCCTTACGCCAAAGGGCCGTCCAATATCACTACGTAAGTATTATAAAACAAAGTCCATCACTGCGTCTGTCTGTCTGTTCGCAATAATCTCAATAGCAACTGAACGGATTATCATGCGGTTTTCACCAAAGCCAGAGTGTTTGAGGAAGGTTTAGGTGCATAATTCGTTAAGGTTTTGTATAAATTGGTTGAAATATGACGATGATTAAATATTATGTTTCTTTGAAGTGTTTCACACTTTATATTTTTGTAAATTGTTAAACACAATCCAAAATTTCATCGTACCGACGGGGCTTGAACCCGCAACCTCCGGAATAACATGTTCCGGTGCTTTGCCAATTAAGCCACGGTGCGAAGTATCGTTACGACGAAATTAGTGGATTGCATTTTGTTAACCCAATTATGCATTGGTGGCGCCATCTATGACTACTTATTACGTAAGTTAATCATTCGGAAGAATACATTACAGTTTTCAAATCCGACGAGAGATGTTGCACTGCGTAAATCAAATATTATGTTTCTTTGAAGTGTTTCACACTTTATATTTTTGTAAATTATTAAACACAATCCAAAATTTCATCGTACCGACGGGACTTGAACCCGCAACCTCCGGAATAACATGTTCCGGTGCTTTGCCAATTAAGCCACGGTGCGAAGTATCGTTACGACGAAATTAGTGGATTGCATTTTGTTAACCCAATTATGCATTGGTGGCGCCATCTATGACTACTTATTACGTAAGTTAATCATTCGGGAGAATACATTACAGTTTTCAAATCCGACGAGAGATGTTGCACTGCGTAAATCAAATATTATGTTTCTTTGAAGTGTTTCACACTTTATATTTTTGTAAATTGTTAAACACAATCCAAAATTTCATCGTACCGACGGGACTTGAACCCGCAACCTCCGGAATAACATGTTCCGGTGCTTTGCCAATTAAGCCACGGTACGAAGTATCGTTACGACGAAATTAGTGGATTGCATTTTGTTAACCCAATTATGCATTGGTGGCGCCATCTATGACTACTTATTACGTAAGTTAATCATTAATACGTAAGTGCAACATCTCTTGTCGGATGCCCTAGGGCTTTTCTAGCTACATTATTACCATAGAGCGCTAATTGGTTACCTACAAGCCCCATTTGGGGGTAATAAGGACCTACTTACCGAATATGAGAGATGTAATAGTAGATTAGTAGCCAAGGGCTGTAAGGCATCAATTACAGCCCGAGATATTTATTTTATAGATTGATTATCTATAGTTCGAGGGTGCAATTGATGCTTACACCCGAGCTAACTACTCTGCTTTACATCTCGATTGTGAGGTTAGTAGAAAAAAACCGGCATTACATATAAGTATAAAATATTTTATTAGTTAAAGTTTATAGTGAAATGATTGTTACATTGCTGCTTCAGCTTCCATTTTCATTGAATCGGGAGTGCAGCTTATTTCTTCATCACTTGCAGAACTCATGTTTTTTTCCTAATTAGCACGTTATTATAAAAAAATCCCAAAAACAAACAATATTTAAAGTAAAAGTTTTCTATTCCCGCCTTTTTTCATCTTATTTTTTTTAAATTTTTTCAAGAACGAAATTGACCATCGCCGTTCGATATTTAAAATTGATGACTATTATACTCATACGAAGACAAGGCTGAATAGCGAAGCGACCTCTTTTGTGATTGGGCTGAATGCATGATGTCTATTGCCAGTATGATGGTTAGATGTACGCGAACTTTTTGAAAGAGTGAAGAGTTTTTTTTAAATTACTTACCGCCCTAGGGCTTTTCTAGCTACATTATTACCCTAGAGCTCTAATTGGTTACCTACAAGCCCCATTTGGGGGTAATAAGGACCTACTTACCGAACATGAGAGATGTAATAGTACATTTATAAAGCCAATCGGTTTTGTTATATGAAATTTGATTCGTGGCTAGATTGTTAACCGTAATAAAATTATAACTGACCATCTAATCTGGTAAATAGAGTCGATCTATCATGTCCAGTAATTATGTTGATTCGCTAGCCTTTGGAAATATTTAGATCCTAGGGTAGTAGAGCTCCAGAATACTCTACGAATCTATTTCTGACAGCTCCTACGTTAAGTTTCTCTCACTTCTGCTTGCGCCTTTCTCCCCTATCGTCGTTGTCTCAAATTCTTTGAAGGTTCCGTACCCAAAGGGTAAAACGGGACCCTATTACTAAGACTCCGCTGTCCGTCTGTCTGTCTGTCTGTCTGTCCGTCTGTCACCAGGCTATAGCTCATTAACCGTGATAGTTAGACGGTTGAAATTTTCACAGATGATGTATTTCTGTTGCCGCTATAACAAAAAATACGAAGTACAGAACAAAGTTAAAAATTAAAGAAAAGGTAAAAAAAAGATTTTTACGATAGCGCCGCGCCATCTAGCTAGCATCAAAGATGGCGCTATTGTCTTTACCTTAATCTGAATCTCGGAAGCGGCTCCAACGATATGAATTTAATCAATAAATTTGAAGTTCTCTTCAAAACGAATCAATCTAACCCCAACTCGGTGGGGTTATGTTGTTTAATCACAGAGATGCCGTGGCCACCTTCCGTCTCCATCATCAAACCAGCTCCATGGTACCATATCATTGTATTGTCACCGAAGATACATAAGTACACAAAATTTGAGTCCAATCGGACATCGGGAAGTGGGCAATAATTTAGCTTCCAAGATTCCACCCGAACATACATAGTGACATACATACATACATACGTACGTACGTAGGTACATACATTGCAAGTTAAATAAAAGCTTGTAATGACGCACTTTCCGACTCCGCATGGGACGGGATTCCTCCTGATTCTCAATCATTCGAAAACCCATATATAAAACCCAGATAAGATACGTGACGAATGTAGAATATTCAACCAATCAAAAATCCGGAACGGAATCAACGGTCGTAAATAAACTCGTTGTCCTTTTAAGGTCAGCTGTGTTTCGATTGGTAGGTTATGAATATAGTTAATTTTTTCTAACAGGAAAAACCATGATGAAATAGTACATTTATAAAGCCAATCGGTTTTGTTATATGAAATTTGATTCGTGGCTAGATTGTTAACCGTAATAAAATTATAACTGACCATCTAATCTGGTAAATAGAGTCGATCTATCATGTCCAGTAATTATGTTGATTCGCTAGCCTTTGGAAATATTTAGATCCTAGGGTAGTAGAGCTCCAGAATACTCTACGAATCTATTTCTGACAGCTCCTACGTTAAGTTTCTCTCACTTCTGCTTGCGCCTTTCTCCCCTATCGTCGTTGTCTCAAATTCTTTGAAGTTTGACTCGGGCAGTTTAAGTATTCAGCGCTACTATAACTCAATAAGAATCAATAATCAAGAAGAATCAAAGCATTTATTCAGTATGTAGGCAGTATTAATATACGCACATATACACGTCAAAATCATAAATCATAACCAATTATCAAGTAAACATAGCAAAAGCAGAATTTAACGCTTTGAATTAGAAAAAAAAACAAAAGTAATGAACCATTCAGCTGTCATATAATCGTTTACGTTGAATATAAAAAAAAATAAAGTAGGTTAAAACCAACCATACATGTTACTGTGTGTTTCAGTACTTCAGACAATTTTTATATAAAAAAAAAAAAAAAGTGAAATAGTGAAACACAACTTAGAGAAACGCATACCGATCACAGTACATATCATGATCCGAATGGAACTGATAGTCCGTCTGTCAGCTGCATAATATTGTTTAAATGAAAATAAAAATGGCAAGCCTAGAAAGAAAATCTGCGGACAAAAGGGGAAAACTGAATGGCTGTTGAATCTACCGGTCTTTCGGAAATACTCCCATCAGAGAAGAAACACCAAGAAACTATAAATAACGTTTAGAGAGGTAGTCAACTACGCTTGCCTAGCTTCAGATTTTCAGAAATGAAACAAACTTAAATAACTAAAGTTCAGTGTATTCATTAAGTACTAATATTATACTGTGACAAAATTCAGTAAGCAATAGTTTAACAGATACATCATAAATCAAAGCAGTAGGCTGATCAAAACTAAGAATGTAACTTTAGCAAAATTAACGTCTACATCGTCATTATAACTGAAATTGTATTTATGGTGAGACTTTAAGATCTTGATGATAATCGGAAATCCTCATAGAATTAATTAGCTAAGAGGAATAAACTTTTAATGTTGAAAATAGTGGTTGTCTTGAATAGCACACGGCTAGAAATGCGTGGCGTTTACCACAATACTAGTATTACTGGTATGGCCGATACTAAAATAGTAATCTGAGATGTTTCAATACAACATCGTCTCTAGTTCCATAAGTATGGCGTTATTTACTATACTCCGTCGAGCAGAAAAATAGTATACACACATTGGCCAGTAATAAAAAGCCTCAGATCACAATAATTACGAGTAATCTGAGTCTTTTCTCATTTTATTACCCTAGGTATGTAATATTATACTGTTACGTGCGGGGTGGTATTAAAATACCAATCCGATGAGATGAACGTTTATTTCCACTGATCACTAGGTTAGCACAATGTTCCACAGTAGTTGTCCAAATCGTCTTGCACAATTATCAAAAGTCCGTTAACACACACTGAGGTCGTTGGTAATCACAATCACTGATTTCACTGTTCACAGTTCACAACACTAGTTCACTGATAGCACTTAACGATCACTTGGTCGCTATCCGCGCTTAGATAGTTACACTGTCGCTTCCAGAGAAAGACTGACTCAAGCCGCGGTTTCAACGTCTTATATAGGACGAGAATATTTCTACAGAACTTTCCAGTATTGACTCGAAACAATAGACAAAAGACGTTCAAAACAAAGCAATAACAATCACAAACAAAAGGGGCGGCTTTCCTTTGAGCATCTGACGTAAACAACTTTACCATACATGCTAATTTGATCTCTAACTACTTATGAATAAGGTTCAATCTTAACTACAAAACTAGGTACATTGACTAGGGTCTGAATTCCCGGAAGGTTAACTTTTATGACGGTCGGGTCGGGTGTTTATAGCCCCTAATTAGTCTATTCTTTCCCACGGTATTTTTGTTCGAGAAGCTTGGCGAAACATCGCGACTCGACGACGCGATGTAACATTATCCCCTTCTTAGTTATGATCGTCCCGATCATCATTTGTTCCATGGTATCGTGTAAGTCGATCGATGTGTACTACCCTCGGCTTTCCTCTCTGGCCTCGTTTAATGCGGTAGGTAACGTCGTTTATCTTCGTGATAATCTGGTATGGTCCTTCCCAATGAGCCTGCAGCTTCGGACTTTTTCCTTTCCTTCGTAGTGGGTTGTGCAACCAGACGAGAGTTCCTTCTTCGAAACCCATCGTATTCGCTCTACGATCGTACCGGGTCTTCATTCTTTCACCAGTTTTTAAACTATTCTCTCGAACTATCCTGTGCACTTCGTCCAGCTGACTACGAAGATCACTGACATAGTCGGTTACAGGCTTCGGAGCATCTGGCGGGGAACCAGTGATGGCGTCGATAGGAAGTCTTAGTTCGTGTCCAAAATTCACATTTGCAGGAGTCATACCAGTGCTGTCATGGGTAGCGGAACGGTATGACAACAAGAACAGAGGTATGTACTGATCCCAGTCACGTTGATGTGCGTCCACGACTTTAGCCAGGTGATTCTCCAACGTCTGGTTAAACCTCTCAACCATTCCGTCTGACTGTGGATGAGCTGCCGTTGTCCGCGTCTTTTGGATCCCGAGGAGGGTGCACATTTCCTGAAATAGGGCAGACTCGAAGTTCCTTCCTTGATCGGAATGCAGTTCCATCGGTACCCCAAATCGACAGATCACTTCTTGCACCAACTTCTTTGCAACTGTCTTTGCTTCCTGGTTTGGTGTCGCGAAAACTTCGGGCCATTTGATGAAGTAATCTTGCACTACGATGATGTACTTGTTGCCTTCTTCAGTCTTGGGAAATGGCCCGGCAACATCCACGGCAATGCGCTCCCATGGTGCCCCAACATTGTACAATTTTAGTTGTCCTTTACTTCTTGTCTGCGGTCCTTTTACTGATGCGCAAGCGGTGCACTTCCTGCACCAATCTTCTACATCCTCGCGGCTGTGGACCCAGTAGAATCGTTGACGAACCTTCACAAGAGTTTTCTTGACTCCTAGATGTCCACCAGAAACTCCATCATGAATGTGTCGTAGTAGAGATGCCACTTTACTCCGGGAAACAACGACCTGCATCGTAGTTTCTTTTCCATTGCTGTTTTCCCATTTTCGGTACAAGATTCCTTGTTCCAGAGTCAGGCTGTCCCACTGAGCCCAGTAACTTTTTGTAATTGGGCTGCAAGCTGACACGTCGCCCCACTGGGGCTTATTTCCAGACTTTATCCAATCTAGTACAGGTCGTAAATCACTGTCCTCCGATTGTGCTTGTCTCATATTTTCGCCGTTCCATTCGTCATCTGTTCTGTCCATCCTGATGACTCTGACTTCTTCTTGAGACTCGTGCTTCTGGCAGTGTTTACAGTCATCTGCACAGGGTCTTCTTGACAGGGCATCGGCGTTGCTATGGCCCTTTCCACTGCGATGTTCTGTCACGTAATTGAACTCTTAAAGTTGCTCGATCCATCGTGCCACTTGACCTTCCGGGCTCTTAAACTGAAGAAGCCATTTAAGAGCAGCGTGGTCAGTTCTGAGCGTAAACTCTCTTCCGATGAGGTACTTGTTGAAGTGCTGAAGAGTCTTCACCACAGCTAGCAACTCGCGGCGGGTGACACAGTAGTTTCGTTCTGGTTTGGATAATGATTTACTGAAGTATGCTATGACCACTTCTTGGTCTCCTTGGATTTGCGAGAGAACTCCTCCAATTCCCATGTTACTGGCATCAGTGTCCACGATAAATCTTCCATCTCTGGTAGGGTACCCCAAGATCGGCGTTTCACACAGTCGCTGCTTAAGATTGTTGAAGGCGGATTCACACTCTAAGTCCCATACAAATGTGCGCTTTTCTTCCTTCAGTCGATGTAAGGGTTTGGCAATTCCAGAAAGTTACCCCATCACTTGTTCCTCGGGCTTGAGCCCGATGAATAGGAACAGCCACCCGCGCAGGTACAAGCTTTGCCTGCCGATGTTGCGCGCGCCAAACCGCCTCTATTTATCAGTAGATATTAAGAGCGGATTGGCGCGCGCAACGTGCGGTGGTCAACGTGCGCCTGCGCTACACTGTACAGATAACTTGTTTGCTGCTTAGTACGTACAGCTTGCGAATATCGCCAGCACTTGTATCTTATACTACCCGCTTTATGCATATATTTGAATTTTATAATAACATGCCTATAAATGTAATGCTAATTCTAAAGCTTGCATAATGTTGAACTATATTAGTAAGTTGCCTAAACAGCACAATAATGTATATTTCTTCTTCAGTTGTAGATATGCTTAGAAATGTTATAGAAGCGGCTAATTTTCGCTTGTAAAGCATGGAATATATATATTATCTTGTACTTATAGGAATTAATCTACACTATTATGTACACATTTATATATTTTTGATAATAAAGACTTTTTAAAATTGAATTGAAATTCCAGAAAAGTTCTTGACGAACCGCCGATAGTACGCGCATAGTCCCAAAAACGACCTTACATCCGTTTTATTCTTCGGGGTAGGCCAAGTTTGAACAGCCTTGATTTTGTCAGGATCAGTTTGTACCCCGTTCTCCGAAATGATGTGTCCAAGCTAGACTTTGGATTTAAAGAAGTCACACTTTTTGGCACTTAGCTTCAGGTTTGCTTCACGTAGACGGTTCAAAACCTTCTCCAAATTCTGCAGATGTTCAGTAAAATCACGACCCAAAATGATGACGTCATCCAGGTACAACACGTCTCCCAGTAATCCAACCATTACTCTGTCCATGAGACGTTCGAACGTTGCTGGAGCATTACACAGTCCAAATGGCATGACGTTGAATTGCCAGAGTCCATTTCCAATGCCCGTACTGAATGCTGTCTTCTCTTTGTCCTCTGGACTGATTTCTACCTGCCAGTAGCCACTTTTCAGGTCAACCGTTGAAAACCACTTCATTCCACTGAGCATGTCCAGTGTATCGTCTATTCGAGGCAAGGGGTAGCTGTCCTTCTTTGTGACTTCATTAAGCATTCTGTAATCTACGCAGAATCTGGTGGAGCCATCTTTCTTTTTCACCAGAACCACTGGCGATGACCAAGGACTTGTAGATGGTTCGATGACTTTTTCTTTGGCCATGTCTCGTATCATGTCTGCAACTTCAGCTTCTTTCGCCCATGGAATCCTTCGTGGCCTCTGTCGTATAGGTCTTGCGTCGCCAGTGTCAATTTTGTGTTTAACAAGTCCGGTACGTCCACAGTTGTTTCCAGCGGCGAAGACGTCTTTAAACCGCATCAACAGACGTTTTGCTTGTGACAGCTGAGCGAACGTTAAGTTGTCTTTGGATGATTCCAGCAGCTGTGATATTTGGTCTTCCGAGCTTGGTTCCGTAGAAGTAATATCCGTTCGTCGCAGGTACTTTACTTCTTGACATTTTCCAATTATGCTGTTTTTCTTCAGATGAACTTCTTCATTGCCAAGGTTGAGAATTCGCACACTGGCCGTTCTGTTTGTCATGAGCAATGTTCTTGCAGTAATCCAGGTCGGATGTGTGCCCTCATCTTCGGCAACTACACATAGTCCACTCTTGACTGTATTTGGAAATTTCACTCGAACAATATTTTGCCATTTTGGAGCCAACACGACGTCCTTGAGACAGTAAAGCTTACACGGTGCCGTTCCTTCGAAGAACACTTCTTGCTCGGGAAACCGGAGTACACCACGGGCCACATCCAATATGCACTGCTGCTTCTCCAAAAAGTCCAATCCCAGAATGCAATCATCAGTTATGTTGGCAATCAGTACAGGATGAATGTATAAGTGCTCACCGATGATTATCTCCACGTCGGTATCGCCAAGGACAGGAACTGACTGGCCGGTTGCTGTCCGTAGTGAGCATTCTGCAGATCGATGTTTCCGTGATATAAATCGTTGCAGGAACTCAGGCTTCACAATTGTGCGCGATGCTCCTGTGTCCACTGTGAACTTGCAGGTCTTGTTGTTCAAGGTGCCCTCGACGATTAAGCTGTTTCCGTTGCACACTTGTGTCACAGTGATGGTGGGGGCTCTCTCTTGACCAGCCAGCGCCCGCCCCGCGGCCCTGGCGACGATTAGTTTAACGCCTCCTCATCCACTTGGGTCTCGCAATTTCTGACCCGTTTCTTCGTTTTCGGGCAATCGATCCGAATATGCCCTCTTTCTCCACACCCGTAACATGTCGGTCCATAACGGGGCTTCCTGGGTTCAGTCACCAGCTCCCGAACTCTGTATGGTTTGGTGTCTCGTCGCACTGCTTCCACTTCCAAGGCATGAGCGAGGGCGTTCTTGAGTGTCTGATGATGCCCCAATCGTACCGCAGCGCGTACCTCATCATCCCTGATTCCATCCACAAAGCTCTGTAGAGATGTCATCTCAATGGTTGATGGCGTCGACACGTAGGCTCGTCGGACCAATCTCTCGATTTCGTCTGCCCACTGTTGCAATGTCTCTGTGGGCTTCTGGGTGTGCTCACGTAGTTGTGCCCTGTAGGCATGCTCCATGTGCTTGTCTCCATAGCGCGTTTCGAGGGCTTCCAGCAGGGTCTTCAGGGTCCTTTCCTCTTCAGGTATGCGTTCCAGGATAAGCTGAGCTGCTCCTTTCAGCGCTAATGTGAGCGCTGTATTTGCGTGCTCGTCTGTCCAGCCGCAACTTTTGGACAGCGTTGTGAATTGGAATTTGTAGGCTGCCCACGAAGATGTTCCGTCGAAGTGCGGCAAATCTAGCTTGAAGGGCGAGGTCATAGTGGGACCCTGGCTGCTATGTCCAATTCCTCTTAACTTCAGTTTCTGAAATTCATTGGCCAAGTCATTCACGGTCTGCTCATGTATGTCAAGCCGCCCTTCTACTTCCTTGATACTGGTTTCCACCATTTTGATCTTCTCTCCCATGCCGGCAAGCCCGCTCTTTAACTGACGTCCAATTGTCTCTTCCAGTTTGCGGCTAGCTTCTTGTTGGGCCATCTGTACAGCCTGTTGTTCCTGGCGAGCCTCCTCCTGTTTGCGGCTAGCTTCTTCTTGTGCCGCTTGTACAGCCTGTAGTGCGGCCTGTTGTTCCTCACGTACAGCTTGTAGTGCAGCCTTTTGTTCCTGGCGTGCAGTTTCTTGTCCAGCTAGGATAGCGGCTAGCATGGCCTCCAGGCCTCCATCCGTAGTTCGACTCGCCGGCGGTGGTGTAGGTGGCGCTGCCATTGGTGTTGCTGCTGGCTCTTCCAATGTGGATGTTCCTCCTCCCGATGCTTCAAGCTCCTTCTGCCGGGTTGCATCCATCTCCGCCTGTCGCCTGGTGCGTGGAGTACGCGTATCTTCCCTCGGAGTGATTGGCATCCCGCTTCTGACACCAATTGTTACGTGCGGGGTGGTATTAAAATGCCAATCCGATGAGATGAACGTTTATTTCCACTGATCACTAGGTTAGCACAATGTTCCACAGTAGTTGTCCAAATCGTCTTGCACAATTATCAAAAGTCCGTTAACACACACTGAGGTCGTTGGTAATCACAATCACTGATTTCACTGTTCACAGTTCACAACACTAGTTCACTGATAGCACTTAACGATCACTTGGTCGCTATCCGCGCTTAGATAGTTACACTGTCGCTTCCAGAGAAAGACTGACTCAAGCCGCGGTTTCAACGTCTTATATAGGACGAGAATATTTCTACAGAACTTTCCAGTATTGACTCGAAACAATTGACAAAAGACGTTCAAAACAAAGCAATAACAATCACAAACAAAAGGGGCGGCTTTCCTTTGAGCATCTGACGTAAACAACTTTACCATACATGCTAATTTGATCTCTAACTACTTATGAATAAGGTTCAATCTTAACTACAAAACTAGGTACATTGACTAGGGTCTGAATTCCCGGAAGGTTAACTTTTATGACGGTCGGGTCGGGTGTTTATAGCCCCTAATTAGTCTATTCTTTCCCACGGTATTTTTGTTCGAGAAGCTTGGCGAAACATCGCGACTCGACGACGCGATGTAACAATACTATTACGATCACAACAAGTCATGACGTCGGAACTATTCGTATAGAAAAATATACACTTAATTGTCTATTAGATGAATTGTATTGAGCCAAGTATACTTGACTCTCCGCACTATGTTTTGCATTTTCATTCGAATTTTTGTTAGAATTACTTCTCAAGATCCAACTTTCTTTTCACCCAATTTTTTGCCTTTGTAAACCAAGATTCACACCTTGAGCCGGAACTTGCAGCTGACAATCTTGCCGTATCTCCATTTTGTGCGTCTAAGCTAAAGTGTTCACTACTAGGTGGTAAACTCGCTTGACCGTTGGATGCGCTGTCTTCCGCAGGATCTGGTTGACTCTCAGTAACACCAACACCAGGCTCCTTGTCATAGTCTTGAGACAGATGAAAATTATTACCGCTTCTATTGATGATAGCTCCAATTACGCTATTTGTTCCATTAGTTGATGGGTAAACATTCCTATTTTGATGGATGACTGGATTCAATGCATTTTCATTACCGTTTAATTTTTGAGGATAAGTGTTATTGATTTGATTAACAAAAGCTCCAATTACGGTATTTTTCCCGGAGTTTTCTGGGAAAATTGTATCTTCCTGAATGACTATAGGTCCGTTGATATCATTTTTTCCTGGATTCTTGGGATAAATATTACCATTTTGCGTGACACTAGCTCCAATTATTGCGTTGCTTATGTTTCCTTGATAAGTACAATTCTCCTGTACGACAATAGGTGCAAATATGTTTGTCGCATTAGGATTGTCAGGGTAATGATTACCAACGTGCACGTCATGGGCACCAAAGAAGACATTTTGACCACCGCTTCCTATAAAATGTACGTTTTTTTGATGGATTTGAGAGGCAAAAATATTTATTGGTCCAGTCCTGTTCGCCTGAGTGGGTTCAGGGAACAAGTTTAGAGAACTCAAAAAGCTGTCATTTGGTTTGGTGAAACTATTATTTGAGTTGCCAAAAGGATCATCGATCGCATTTTTTCTTCGTCCAGCTGAGTCAGCCTGAAGCCCTGGAACAAAAGTCAACAATAATCAAGGATCTATAATATATAACAAAGTGAACATTCAGTTTTATAGCTAAATTAAAAATCCGACGAAAAATATAAATAGTTTATTTTTAGAGCGGGAAAGTACAGATTTAAAAAATTACAATGGAACCACCTCGGAAACGTACCCTACCTATTAAAAAAAGAATCATTTGAATCCGTTCACAATTGACGGAGTAATCGCGTAACATACACACAAAAAAAACATACAGACGAATTCAGAAACTCCTCCTTTTTTTGTGAAGTCGGTTAAAAATAAATAACAGACAATATTTACTTGAAATGCCATTGGTAGCGATGAGCAACGTTTTGTAATCCATCATCCTAGCTGTCGACACTGCGTCAATTTTTTTCTGTGAACCGTTAGCATAGAAAAGATAATAATACTACGTGCCGTTAGGCAGCCCATACACACTCAATCTCGATCGCGATCACGGATCACGGGATCACGCGTCAACATTACACGTTCAATCTTGATTTCTTCAGTCCGTGTATCGTAACCGCCGCGACAACACCCATTATCTTCTAACAGAATACATTTTAATTTGTAAAAAGTACTCTGTAGGTGCCAGATAAGGCGAATTATCACCATTTAGGCTACCTTGAGGGGTCAAATGGCGACTAAAAATCCAATCGGTTACCTACCAGTAGCCATTTAGGCTACCTAGAAATATAAGAATTGGCGATTTAGGCTACTTCAGGATTCCCCAAATGTATCATATAATTTCTTTATATATGTAGAAAATATGCAATATATTTTAATAGCGTTGACATACCTGTATTTGAACTAAATCAAAATATATTTATTGTTATTATGATGCTTGATATATGCATATATATAAAAACTAACTGTTCCCGCGACTTCGTCCGCGTGGAATAGTGCTTTAATACATAGTATTATTATCTTTTCTATGGCTTTGAGCAGCATTTTTAATTATTTAGGCTAATTATTTTACTAATAAGACATACGTATACACTTAGGTATATTTTCCCACCTACACCGCAGGCTCAGGACTATCTGTGTACCAAATTTCATTTAAATCCGTTCAGAAGAACATTCACATAAACCTTACATATTTCCATACAAACTTTCATCCTGTATTGTTATTTTACACCCTTGAGGGTAAAACTTTTACAAACTTTGAATGCCATATTTATTTATATCGAATCAACAGCCTAAAAAATAAGCTTCTAGCTCTAAAAATGACGATAATTCCATACAACATTTCATCCCCCCTTTCAACCCCTTACAACCCTTGTTTCACATTAAAAAGTAGCCTATGTCCTTTCTCAGGCTCTAGACTATCTGTGTACCAAATTTCATTTCAATCGGTTCTGTAGTTTAGGCGTGAAAGCTAGACAGACAGACAGAGTTTCTTTCGCATTTATAATATTAATCACAGTTTTTAGGATTCCGTAGTCCTGACAAGGAACCCTTATAGTTTCGTCATGTCTGTCTGTCTGTCTGTCTGTCCGAGGTTTTGCTAAGAGCCCGTTAATACTAGAAAGCTGTAATTTTGTGGGAGTATGTATATAAATTACGCCGACAAAGTGCTGAAATATTAGCCAGTATATATGTGGCTGTAACTGAGCACTTTATGTTTAGATGTACCCTGCGGCTTCGTCGGCGATACACACTTATTTCATTTACTTAAAATCTTTCGTTAACAAAAACACAACAGAAAAGAATTAGCCAAATATATAAGTAGCGTATCTTCTTATAATAGGGAATATGCATGAAGCTCAGATTTATTGGAAATATTTTTTTTTCGTGTCTTTGTTGTCCTGGAGTTATATGTAAAACCTTTTTTTTTTAAATTAAATTCCATTTTATTTGCTTAAAATATTAAATTAAAAATGCAATTTAAGCGAGGAAGTTTATGTTTGTAAAGCAGATCACCATTGGTCGAATCGAAAGTTGACGTCATTATGCACTACTCCACGTAATAGAAACATTGAGCGCGGGAACATAAAAATAAATGTATGGTGTGGTCTTATTGTATTTATTTCCAAAAATTGTGTTTGCGCGTATTATTGTGCAAAAATGTATATTACTAACCATTTAATATAGATAAAAATGAGTACGAGATTAGAGAAACTGTATAATTTAATAAAAAACATACCATTGGCTAAATACAATAATCGCGCGGAGTCTTAGTTAAAGAAAAAAAAGCTAGTTTGCTTCAAGCGGCGTGTGTCTGACGTAAGTGCGTGACGTCACAATGCATTACCAAAGAGCCCAGGAAATGAAGGCGTTTAAACTGCTCAAATTTATTTGTATATTTAAATGTTTATTTAAAAAATAATTAGCCTAATTCCAGCAGTATTTTATTTTTTTATTATGTTATATGGATGTAATGAGTGAAATAAAAATTTAAAAAAAAAACATGCATATTCCCTGTTAGGCAAACTTTACTGACTGACTGACTGACTGATCTGTCAACACACAGGTCAAACCACTAAACGGATCGGATTGCGCTGAAATTTGGCATGCAGATAGTTATTATGACGTAGATATCCGCTAAATAAATAAAAACTGGCCAAGTGCAAGTCGGACTCGTACTCGTAGGGTTCCGTAACACAGTTAAGTATTCCATAACTATGATTTTTCGCAACTACAAAATTAACTTTGTTTTTCATAGTGTTTGTATGAAAAACAAAGTTATCTTTGCGGTCGCCATATCTCAAAAACTGCTGACTGTATCTCGTTCAAACCAATTTTCGTTGTTAGTTTTTATTGAGATCTACAGCATATATTTTTTTTAGATTTTTCACTTTCATACTTTAAAAGTTAGAGGGGGAGGGGAAACACATTTTACCACTTTAGACGCACCTATATTTCAAATGATTGACTTTGAGAAAAAATGATTTTAGTTGTGTGTGTTTGTGTAACTACTTGTATTAATATTTACTCTGTGTTACTACTATAGTGTAGTGATTTCATTTCGAATTTTAAGGCACATTTAGACAAATGAAATAGATCCAACTGAGAATACTGCTTATTGTAAGTTTGAACAGCTCGACACAAGACGGAGTTACTAGCATATTTTGTGTGGGAGTGAGGTACATGGAAAAGTGGAGTATGTCGCGTCCGACGTGAAGGAGTACATAATTCTAGATTTGAGAGTAAGTCGGGGCAGTCTATTTTACCTGAAAGTATGTCGTGTAATAGAACAACGTCATATTGCTTTCTTCTTAGCGATAGTGGTTCTATATGGAAATATTTGCGAGCCTCGGAATACGAATCAAACCGCTTATATGCCTTAAAACAAAGAAATTTTATGAATGTATGTTGGATAGATTCTAGCTTTTCTGTGTGAACTATATAACAGGGAGACCATATACTACAGGCACATTCTAGTGTGCTTCTTACATAACAGATATATAAGACCTTGATGCAGCCAATATCTGTAAATGACTTGCAGACACGTTTTATAAAGCCGAGTTGCTTATAAACCTTATGGACTATATCGTCAATATGCTTAATTAGAGTCATTTTACGGTCAAGTCTTACACCAAGGTCACGTAATGAATCTACCTTTTTGAGGGGCTTTTTATCGATAAAATAATGTGTTTTTAATTATTTTAGTTTTTAACCGACTTCAAAAAAAGGAGGAGGTTTCTCAATTCGACCGTATATATATATTTTTTTTTTTTTTGTTCGCGGATAACTTCGTCGTTTATGAACCGATTTCGATTATTCTTTTTTTGTTCGAAAGGAGATATTCCAAGTGTGGTACCATGGTAATTTTATCGAGGTATGATAAGTATCTCCAGAGATATTGAGATAAACATCTCAAAATTGGTACTGAAAATGAATAGCGCGGCATTGAAGTCGGTTGTTTTTTAGTTTTTAAACGATATTATACGTGTCAATGTTATTTGAAGACATTTTGCTGTGTTTACTGTAATTCTGTTTGTTGTGTAGTACTCACAAAGACTATTTACCTTTAGGAAGATTTTCTTGTCATCTGCAAACATAATAAATATTGAATTTGTAAAAGAAGTGTTTATGTCAAAAAGGTATAGGTTTGGCAGTGTTTTAGATACCTCATATTTTTTTAATGCTAAATTTATATTTTGTACCTAGCTTAATTTGAACACTTACAGTATTATTTAATTTGTTTACTGTGTTTAATACATACATTAAATTTTCATAATTCAGTGAAATATACATATTTAAAAAAAACATGCATATTCCCTGAGTATTCTCTATTATACCCTAGGTTATAATTCGATGGTTACACAATCCGCCAGACGCTAAAGATTGAAGTAGTTCATCCACGATGTTCCGCCACTATGACGCGGTGCTAGTTTCGTTTTGCTCAAGAAAAAAGGTTGACAACTCCTGATGTTTACTAATTCATGCAATATCCCCAAACGAACGCTGTGGGGTGTTAATCTTTGTGACAACAAACTTAGACACTTTTGTTTTAGTAAATCTTTCAAAAGTGACATTTAACTGAGTATTCTGGAAAAAAAATTGGGCTCCTCTCGGGAGCCATACGCCAGACGCGAAAGATTTTCATGGCGCCTCTCCGGAGCCCTCCGCACGGAATCGGTTAAGGAAAGGTGTAATGTGACTTCTAGGTGGGATATCGAAGCAGAATCTAGCAGAAGCATTCTGTACCCTTTGTACCAAATGTGTTCTAGACAGAAGCCGTGGGCCATATTCTTGTATCAGCATAATTAAGCTTTGAAAGCACTAAAGTCCCCGTCACGAGAAGCTATAAATTATGTAAACAAGTGTTCAGGAGTTCACAACATTTGGACCAACAAAAAAAATGAATTTCGTACTCGTACGCATTCGAAACTCGAATGACGCGTTTATTTCAAAATGGCGTCCCGATAGTTTACAATCCCTGCGTCCGGTACCAAGAAACACAAACGATAGCGCTTTGCGTCGTTAAAATATGATCCGACTAAATTAAATAGGTTGTTACTTTCATATAACCCGTATATATTTCATGTCGATTGAATATGGTCAATTTATTATTATTTTAATTTTAAAATTATCGTGAATTTATAACATTATTATTGTTATATACCGGCTGTAATTCACGTACCTTTAGTCGAATTTTCTCGACCTAGGTTTCGAGCGAGTCAGTCGCTCTTCCTCGGGAGTGAGGTCACGCGGTGAGATCGCGATGTTCACTGCGGGCCGCCGCTCGCTGCGCTCGGCTTGATAGCCGGGGTGGGGGCGGACTCGGCGGCGATCGGTAACGGCTGTTCCTTTTCGGTACCGAGGATGCCTGAGATAGCCCGAATGATGTCATCGTTGGTTCTTTATCGTTGCTACTCCTATCGCCAGAAGTACTTCTTCAAGTGGATGGAGTGGCGATGGGGTCTCCAATAGCTCCAGTGGTAGCTAATATATTCATGGAGTGGTTTGAGAATACGGCGTTAAATGCGGCAGTTGTGAGACGTAGAGTTTGGTTGAGATACGTGGACGACATCTTTGCGGTCATCACTAAGGACGGTTTAGCTGGTTTCGCGGATCATCTGAACCAAGTGCATCGCAACATCGCAGTTACAGTGGAAGAAGAAAGTGATGGAACTTTATCCTTTCTCGATGTACGCGTGATCCGCAGGCCAGATGGAAGTCTCGCACATACAGTGTATCGAAAGCCAACTCATACGGAAAGGTATCTACACGCCAACTCGCATCACCACCCGGTACACTTATCCTCGGTACCCAGAGCATTAATCAACCGAGCTCTAAGAATATGCGACCCTCAATACCTAGATGGTGAGCTAAATCACGTGAGGGGGGTACTTGAGGATAATGGCTACAGCTGGCGACAGTGTGGCCGGTGGTGTAAACAGAGTGAACGTAAGCGACCACAAGTAGCGGATCGATCACCGGCTTATTTACCGTTCGTAAAAGGAGTAACGGACAGAATCGGATATCTTTTACGACGGAAATATGACGTCAAGACGATCTTCCGCCCACCAGGTCATCTTAGACACATGCTGCGTTCACCGAAGGACAAGGACGAGCTGAACGTTCCGGGCGTGTACAGAATACCATGCGACTGTGGCAATAGCTACGTGGGAGAAACTCGACGCAATATCACGACTAGACTTACAGAACACATAAGGAGCATTAAGAATTCGGACACGACAAGATCCGCCATCGCGGAGCATGCACAACTCGCGGACACAAACCACTTTATCCGTTTTGATAAAGCCTCCGTACTAGCTAGAGAGAAGTTCTTTGTACCTAGAAAAGTACGTGAGGCTATTGAGATAAATAGACACCCCAATTTCAACCGAGATAGTGGATGGACCTTGCCGTCAGCGTAGAAACCGATTCTTAATGCGTCCTCGAAAAAGAAAGTGTCAGTCAGTCTAGAGTGTGACACAGTCAGCATTGTTTGCGACGGTACTTCTGGCGATAGGAGTAGCAGCGATGAAGAACCGACGATGACATCATTAGGGCTATCTCAGGCATCCTCGGTACCGAAAAGGAACAGCCGTTACCGATCGCCGCCAAGTCCGCCCCCACCCCGGCTATCAAGCCGAGCGCAGCGAGCGGCGGCCCGCAGTGAACATCGCAATCTCACCGCGTGACCTCACTCCCGAGGAAGAGCGACTGACTCGCTCGAAACCTAGGTCGAGAAAATTCGACTAAAGGTACGTGAATTACAGCCAGTATATAACAATAATAATGTATTATTATCTCGCAGTATAAAATGTTTACTTAGTAAAAGATGTTTGTTTACATAATTTATAGCTTCTCGTGACGGGGACTTTAGTGTATCTACAAGTTGTGTACGGATATCTTCGCTTAAATATGGTCTGATCTTGTATAGCATTTTCAGTCTGTAAAAACTGACCGATTAAGCAATATGTTCTTCAAATCTCAAATGTGCGTCAATAGTTCGGTCAATTTAGACCAAAAAATGAGAGTGAAGGTACATAAAAGCCTAACAAGCTGAAAATCAGTAAAATTGTTCGAAACATAATTATAAATAATATTTTAAAGTTCCCCATCATTCCCGTGTATGGAAAAAAATTATTCAAGGTCATAAAAATGAGATTTAGCGATTTTCAGAAAAACGGTAAGTTTTATCATAAAAGTACCTTAGAAGACAAAATTGTAGATCATAAAATTATCTATAAAAAAATGTATCAATACTTTTTTTCTACACGAGCCACAGTTTCTGAGATATAACGATTCACAACAAAGAGCTATAATTATACTTTAGTAATTATAGCTCTGTGATTCACAAAGTTATAAAAGTTGTTAGGCCCGGATTCCTCTGTCGCTGACGTCGGTCGCGTACGTCGGTCGCGTGTACGAATATACGTTGTGTTCTATATAGCACCATACTGTGACGCTGTCATCAGCGGCGCGCGAGTTGCTACGCGCCGCGTATGGCGCGCGTCGGTATCGCGCGTCAGCGCCGCGTACGTCGGTCGACTGACGCGCTATAGAACGCTATGAGGCCTGAATTCCTCTGTCGCTGACGTCGGTCGCGCGTACGAATATGCGTTGTGTTCTATATAGCACCACACTGTGACGCTGACATCAGCGGCTCGCGAGTTGCTACGCGCCGCGTATGTACGCGACCGACGTCAGCGTCAGAGGAATCCGGGCCTTATAGTCATAATATGCATGAGTACGCCACGTATATATGATTTTTCGCAACTACAAAAATAACTGTTTTTCATACATTTTTTATAGATAATTTTATGGTCTACAATTTTGTCTCAGGTAATTTTATGATCAAACTTACCGTTTTGCTGAAAATCGTGAAATTTTTTTGAGTTTGAATTTTTTTTTTCTATACACAGGAATGATGGGGAACTTTTATTATTTATAATTTTTTATTATGTTTTGAACAATTTTACTGATTTTCAGCTTGTTGGGACTTCATGCACCTTCAAATGTCTAAATTGACCAGACTAATCATACCTCCACTACCCCGGCTACAAACTCGAGCATAGTTTTGTGCGTCGAGCTGGAGTATGCCTTTTTGTCCGAGAGGATATTTGTTGTCGCCGTCTTAACGGTTTTGAGGTCTCAGACTTATCTATGCTTTGGGTGCGAGTTGACTACGGTGGAGAAACTCGAATATACGCTTGCCTGTATCGATCCCATTCTGGTGACGCAGAGACAACTCGTCTTTTCGAACACATCTCTAATGGATTTGATATGGCATTGGAGCAATACCCCGCTGCGGAAATGATACTCTTAGGTGACTTTAACGGCCATAATGCCGAATGGTTGGGATCTCGTACAACAGACCACGCTGGCCGGACTGTTCACGAATTTGCTGTTACATATGGTCTTTCTCAGTTAGTCACTGAACCAACAAGAGTGCCAGATATTGTCGACCATGTACCTTCATTACTGGACCTTATGATGACTTCCAACCCATCCAACTATCATGTGCAGGTTGATGCGCCTATTGGTTCGTCTGACCATTGTTTGGTAAAATCCAGAGTGAAAGTTCAGCGCCCCGAGCGCTTGTCTCCTTCGGGCAAACGTAAGGTTTGGCATTTTCGTTCAGCTGACTGGGGTGGTCTGCGCGAATTTTATGCCTCGTATCCTTGGGGACAGGTTTGTTTCTTGTCGGGTGAACCATCAGCTTGTGCCGATCTCGTGGCTGATGTCGTGTTGCAGGGTATGGAATGCTTCATTCCGTATTCGAATATACGCATTGGTGGTCGGAGTCGGCCCTGGTTCGATAAGACCTGCGCCGTAGCGGCTAATCTAAAGCTAGCAGCCTACAAAAACTGGACTGAGGCTCTCAGGCTTAAGGATCCTAATATTGCTGACTACAAAAAGAAATTCAATCATGCCTCCAGGTGCGCAAAGAAAGCTGCAGCAAAGGCAAGATGTTCCCATATAAGTCGGATTGGCGATCAATTAATTAGCTACCCGTCTGGCAGTCGTGCTTTTTGGTCGCTTGCTAAAGCTGCCGAGGGAAATTTTTGCCAATCCATGTTCCCATCCTTACGTAAATCCGATGACACTCTGGCCCACAGTGCGAAGGAGAAGGCAGATTTGCTGGGTTCTCTATTCGCCTCTAACTCGACTCTCGACGATGGAGATGCAGTTCCTTCTTTACTTCCGTACTGTAAAAATATTATGCGTGAATTACGCATATCGCAGCGTGCAGTACGGAAGGAGCTGTTATCTCTTGATGTGCGAAAATCGAGTGGGCCTGATGGCATCCCAATCAATCAGCAATCGTGCTTAAAGTTTGTGCCCCTGAATTGACACCTATACTCACGCGTCTTTTCTCATTATCATATGAAAAAAGCATCGTACCGTCATGCTGGAAGGTAGCCCACGTCCATCCAGTCCCCAAGAAGGGAGACCGAACTGACCCATCAAACTACAGACCTATTGCGATAACCTCACTTCTTTCCAAGGTTATGGAACGGGTCATAAACTCACAGCTCTTAGGATACTTAGAAGAACACCAGCTGATTAGTGACCATCAGTACGGATTCCGTCATGGACGATCAGCTGGTGATCTTCTAGCCTTCCTCACACATCGCTGGGGAGAGACCGTTGAAAGCAGAGGTGAAACTCTCGCTGTCAGCTTGGATATCGCTAAAGCGTTTGATCGGGTATGGCATAAGGCCCTTCTTGCTAAGCTACCTTCTTACGGACTTCCTGAGAGGCTTTGTATGTGGATTGGCAATTTTCTGTATGGTCGAAGCATAAAAGCCGTCGTTGATGGTGCTTGTTCTGAGACCATGCCGATTAACGCCGGAGTTCCACAGGGATCTGTGCTATCCCCAACGCTGTTCATCTTGCATATCAATGACCTATTGCAAATCAGTAATATTCATTGCTATGCGGATGACAGCACGGGTGATGCTCATTACACAGGTCAAGCAAATGCCTCCAAGGCGGACATCGATGCTAGGAGATCAGAGCTAGTGTCTAAGGTGGAGCGTTCCCTAGAAAATGTTTCGGCCTGGGGTTTACGAAACATAGTACAATTTAACCCTACTAAAACACAGGCTATCGTTTTCTCGGCCAAAAAGTCACAATTTCCTGTTGCCCCGCTTTTTCAGAACATTCCCCTTACCTTGTCGAAGTCAATTAGCATATTGGGTGTCGACATATCTAACGAGGTCCAGTTTGGGAGTCACTTGGAATGCAAAGCAAAACTTACTGCTAAAAAACTCGGTGTACTAAATAGAGCCAAACAGTACTTCACCCCGAGCCAACGTCTGTTGTTATATAAGGCGCAAGTTCGGCCACACATTGAGTACTGTTCTCATCTATGGAGTGGTGCACCGAAATATCAACTGCAACCACTTGACTCCCTTCAGAGAAGAGCTATTAGACTTGTCGACGACCCCAAGCTAACTGATAAATTGGAACCTTTGAGTCTTCGTCGCGACGTTGGCTCTCTTAGCCTTTTCTATAGGTACTATCACGGGGAATGTTCTGAAGAGCTTTTTAACATCATTCCTCCGTCCCGTTTCTACCATCGGAACTCCCGACACCGTCAAAAAGCACATCCGCACATTATAGATACGTGGGCATCACATACTACTCGTTTCACACGACTGTTCTTCCCACGTACCTGTAAGATGTGGAATGATCTCCCACCTGAAACTTTCCCTGAAACCTTCAACCTTGGTAGCTTCAAACGAAGAGTAATGAGAGTGCTCACTAATAAGGGTAGGCAACACACCGGCAATACCTCTGGTTTTGCAGATGTCAATAGGCGGCGGTGACCACTTACCATCAGGTGGGCCGCTTGCCTGTTTGCCGATCTATATTATATAAAAAAAAACTAAACTTTTAAGCTAGCCTTGTGTAGTTCATGTACTAAGTACTAATATGAATGAATTCTTGACACTGAACTAGAATGAACTATTCCGTAAGTCTACTAGTACATAGTACATTTAGTACTTCGTTCGCGATTATTGTCTGTGATTCATGCTCATGCTCACGGAATGAAAAGGACGATGAACGAATGGGTTAGCGTAACTAGTGAACGAACGAGTGAGATGCACTCTATGCTATTTTCAACAGCTATTTTGAACATTATGGTAACAGTCATAGGGAATATTTTTAATTGAGTAATTATGACCTACTGTACTAAAAGTCCGTACTAGTACAGCTGAAACAATGTACTAGTTCGGAGCGATCTTTTTAATGATCGAGCAGGAACAAGCCTATTTTAAGCCAAGATAAGCGCACTACCACAGAACACTATTATTCACGGGGAGCGCACTACACTATGCTACACGCTCGACTTTTTCACCCATGAGTGAGATCTACAACACTAGGGAGCGATGAAAGCCGATGTTTACTACAAAATATCATTGTTTTTGTGGGGTTTTAATAAAGGCAATTCCTCTCTCTAACCATTTTACTATTCTGTTTAAATCTACTGTAAAGCAATGTTTTTTGGTTCGGCGAAGGAAAGTGGCGAAAAACAGTGAAATAATTTTGTCTATCCCCCGGGGATAAGGCCATGCTGGAAAGTATAAATACCCTTATTGAAACAAAAGTATTTTCCAAATCGGTTCAGGAGTCTTCGAGTATACGATGAACATGATTCTGAGAACTTCCTTTTTAGTGAATCTTAAATCTCTTAATTATTAACTTAAAACTCCATACCCCGCGAGTCAATTTCAGTAGCAAGTTCGAGAAGTTTATCGTCATCTCTGGAGATACTTATCAAATCTCGATAAAAACACAATAGGACCACCTCGGAAACGTACTCTACCGATAAAAAAAAGATTCATTCAAATCGGTTCACAATTAAAGGAGTAACGCATAACAAAAAAATATATATACAAGACGAAATGAGAACCTTCTATTTGGAAGTCTGTTGAAATATGATCCACTTGCCTAGGCAGGGGGAAAACCAATAAAAGTAGAATTAAAAAACCAACAATAGTTTAGAAACGTAAGTTTATTGTCTAATCTTCCTCTTCATCGTTAGCAGCGCCTCCGCCCTGTCCCTTGCGCAGGTTCTTCCTCTTGACACGTCCAGGGCGGCCGCCACCGAACGGAGACTTCAGGGAGAAGTCAATGTGCTTGCCGGAGTCCAGGCGGACTATGAACGATGGGATGTTCACTACTTGCTTGCGGACACTGGAATAGGTGTCATGTTTACATTACACACGGAGTAATTATATCATAGAGAATTTGTCTACTTTATCAGTGGTAGGACTTTGCTTTTCCATCTCAGAATGGCAGGCAGGCCTTTGGCAGTTATTCAACTGTGAAATAATATAAAAAATTTATATGGAATGGTTAAATATATTTTGACTGTTAACTCCATTTTTTTTGTTTGTTTTATATCTTATTGGCTAGAGTTAAACCACTGTCTCGCCTGGTGGTAAGCGATGATTTGGTTGAAGATGGTGAACAAAGCTATGCCTAGAGGGATCAGACTTGTGTGCTGCCAAAAAACTGTAAAGTAATCGCAGCAGATTTTCTCCTTGTTCCTACCACCATATTATGTTTGGAGATATGAAAAATGCATGATTTTGGGATTTAATTGCTCTGATGTTTCTTGAATCGAATAAGCCTTTCACCCGACAGTATGAAAATGTAGATAACATACATATTATGAGTTGTAGTAAGTATTAGATAACCTTACCTGTACATAGCTCATAAGAGCATAATTTCAAGACATTGGACCTCAACAAGGAGGTTCAAGTGGTCTTTACGACAACAATTCAGACAGCAAGTGATGCTGCCTGCAGTCATGCACCATTCACCTGCAGTTCATTTCATTCATCATTAACAGTCCTAAATATATTGAATCACTAACATCAGTTTCGTTCACTAGTAAAGTTTATTTATTATGCAACTTTGATGGTTTGACAGCAGTTTTAACTGAAGCCTATTACTGTTTGCATTTGAGGTGTCACTCATGCATTGCCAATCATTTAGATCCCAGTATACATTTCTCTACAATGAATAGTCAGAAAGTGTAAAACAAAACAAATTAATAAATTAAGGTAAAATAATATTAGCATAATTGTAATATTTATAAAGATGCCTGTTAACCTCGAATAGAGTATTGATGCCAGTATTGATAATTAGGAGATAATTATGTGCTAAGCATACACTGATTAGAAACATTGTAGACATTGTCAATGTCATAGAAGATTTCTAGTTTCTACATAGGTCCCCATTAATATGAGGTTTAATAATAGTTTGTAAATCTTACCGGATATGCCTCTGCCTGATAAGGATGCGGGCATGATGGATGGACTTGGCAAGGCCAGCCTTGAAGACCTGGGTCTGCAGACGGCGCTCCAAGAAGTCCTCAATCTTCAGACCGAGCACATAATCGAGCTTCATCTGCTTCTCGTCCAGCACTCCGATTCTCACCAGACGACGGAGCAGTGCATTACCTGAGGTTACATGAATATTGCTTGATTAGAAGTGTAGATGTGCGCTTGATGAAGTTGGTAATTTTGATTTTTATCAGCTTGAGAGGTTTCACCAATTATTTTGGTCTGACAAGAGGTGTCAGATATTGTAATAGTATCATCATAGTGTTGAAATAAATATATTTACAGTACCTACTATTTATTTACACTGACATACTAATAAACTGCATCAAAGTTCAGGATTACCTTTGAATTGGACGTAGTTACACGAAAAAGATCCAATCCACAATATTGTCAAAAATGACTTAAGTGCATTAAACTGATGTTAAATATCGATATTACCGGTCAGTAAAAAAGACCCACGTAAAAACAGCTGTTTTCATTGATTCTTAACTTCGGAACCAACCCACATCTATAGGCACATATATATTTGTTTTCACCTATCACGATCCAACCATCGTGGTTCTTACCCAGTATTAGAAACTAAATCAGTAAAACGAACCAAAGAGTGTGGATCCTTTTTGCGTAATTTTAATATTTACATCACCTACACTTTGATAAAAACTCAAAAACGATCCACTCTGCTTGGGACTTTTTGCTGAATCACTTGCATTATAATTAAATAAATAAAACAACCCAGAGTGCTTGGATCATTTTCGATAAATACATTTTCATGTTTTATTCTAATAAATCTGTCAACGCAAATGATCCATAGTTCTTGGTGTTTCCTTACTGATTATAATTTATTCAAAATTTGTAAACAATCATTTCACAAAAACAATCCAAGCCGAGTTGTCTATGTATGATTGAATAAACGGAAGAGTTATAAAATGGACGTAGTTACATGAAAAGGATCCAATATCCACACAAAGTAATTTTCGAGATATTGACATTTGTAAATTGTTAAACACAATCCAAAATTTCATCGTACCGACGGGACTCGACGGGATACGACGAAATTAGTGGATTGCATTTGTTAACCCAATTATGCATTGGTGGTGCCATCTATGACTACTTATTACGTAAGTTAATCATTCGGAAGAAATCATTACAGCTTTCAAATCCGACGAGAGATGTTGCACTGCGTATATCAAATATTATGTTCCTTTGAAGTGTCTCACACTTTATATTTTTGTAAATTGTTAAACACAATCCAAAATTTCATCGTACCGACGGGACTCGAACCCGCACCCCCCGGATTACACGTCCAGGTGCTCTGCCAATTAATTTTCAAAAATTTTGGATTGTGTTTAACAATTTACAAAAATATAAAGTG
Source organism: Cabera pusaria (assembly GCA_954871355.1). Lineage (NCBI taxonomy): Eukaryota > Metazoa > Arthropoda > Insecta > Lepidoptera > Geometridae > Cabera > Cabera pusaria. Next base: position 1,132,963 of record OX940902.1, on the reverse strand, counting down.
TGAGACACTTCAAAGGAACATAATATATTGACATTTGAAGTTTATAACGTGTTCCTTCACGTTAATTAACAGTTTATATTGAGCATGCTCAAGACTTATTTCATTAAAACGACCCATGTGATAAATTCTTTAATAAATAGTGCCCATGAAATCAGCTTTTTTCATTCGGTAAACTTGTAATGGGTGTTGTTTTTTGCATTTTTTTATAATATTGATGTATTCTGCTACAGTGTAAATCCTTTCGTGATATTTCAGCATGGTTTCGATCTTTGAAAAATCAGTATCATTGGGCAAGAATGTGTGTCCTGATTCTAAATACTTAAAAGTTATTGTCTTCAGTGTGGGGTGGGAATTTAAAAGTTTTTAACATTAATATTATTTTGATGTTGGGATTCTGACCCCCACAGCAATCACACCAGAGCACAAGATTTTCTACTTTTGGGTCCAGTTTATGTTTTATATATTTGTATATATTTTTTTATGTTTTATTATTTCCAACCACATATATTTACAAATATCTAATTAAATACAATATTGTGTATAATAGTACTATAAACAATGAATAATAACAATAATATTCCATGTTAACAACATACTCACAATCTATTTTAAAATGAATACCTGTGAAGGAATACGTTATAAACTTCAATGTCAATAACTCGAAAATTACTTTGTGTTGATTGGATCCTTTTCATGTAACTACGTCCAATTAATTGAATGGACCTTTCCAGTATATAACATATACTGAAGGATATACAACTGTTATAAAGTTAACAAACCAAACTATAGGTTTCAATTTAGATATGTATAATTTGTAGTCATAATTGTATTTTATTTCAAAGGTGTCTTGAACATTGATGCAGTTTATGAGTCCGTGAGTGTATACAGATAGATAAAACTTGTCTGTTTGTGATTCCAAATTAACAGCTTTTCACTAGGCTACTTTTTATTTAAAGAGATAAAAATAAAAGTTCCACGAAGACCAAATTGAATTGTGTATAAATTTCACCCATGTGAAGCTGGGTTGGCTGCTAGTGTGAAATAAAGGAATGTGAAAAAACTACACCGAAAAATCAGCCACCATAACCTTGGTGTTCCAGCAGCACAGCTCTTGACAGTATAGCGTGTGCATGTTCACATCTTGGACTGGAACACAACTCTTACTTGCCACCAGGCGAGATACAGTGGACTAAATAATGTATATGTAAATGATATATCGTGGAATGTGGATGCTATCAAATCATCAATACCCACTCTGGTAGTACTACGGGATGCAGTATGTAGGTCTATAATTAAACAAATGTATTAAGTTTACCTTCGAACAACCTCTTCGGGTCCTTCTCTTCAAGGGTGAGCAGTTCACGGGCAGCCTTACGGATCCTGGCGAGCGTGTACTTGACGCGCCATACTTCGCGCTTGTTGCGGAGACCGTACTCTCCGATGATCTTCAACTCCTGGTCGAGACGAGCCTTCTCGAACGGACGCCTAGGCGTCACGTAGGTCTTCGAAAACACCGACGGCACCCGGTTATTCACCATTTTGGCGAGCTGGATAAAAATCTGGTCTTAAACCTATGCTCGAAGAATGAAGGGACACTAACCGCGAGTTAGGTTTATAAAATGGTTGTCGCCACCCACACGGTTGCGGCGAAATCAAAAATCATACGCCAACAGCATGCCCGGGGCTGTAATGTCGCCTTGCTGTCCACTCATACCGCTCTATTGAAAAACAGCGGCTGATCTACTTGAAGGCAAAGTTAGGTTAAGTTCACGACATCGAAGAACATCTTACAAATCATGGAGATTAATCAGTCGAAACATACACACGATGTTTTAATTAAATTATCTACACTGCTTATAAATAATATTTCGATAAACTATGAATGAATTCAATAATAAGATATATGAAAATTCGATTCACCTCTCCGAGCACGTAACTTCACTCAAAAAACCAAATTGAAAAGAAAAAAGGAAAAGAAAGAATCATAGATGATAGACGATAGACCACAGATAACTGGGTTGCGTTCACGACCTACGCTTGGAAAGCACCCAAACGCTCTAACCCCGTGCACCACCTCAGAGCGTCGCACTCGGTTGTAGCAACTGTGTCGTTCACGACCTCGGTTATTTTACTCAAGTTGCAACTTTTTAACCATCAAATTCGATGGTTGAAAAACGCTCTGACGTTTGTGACAGTAAATCTGGCGGAAAAAGCTCTAGTTTTGTGACAAACAGATTAAGGGAATCGGAAGAAATTTGCAATGTCGAGACAAAGATGTGTTATGACGAGACATTAATCGTAAAAACAAACGGAAAATATTGAGAAAAAGATAAATAAATTAACATTACCTCGAAATTCGAGTTTGCGCAAAATGTCAAAGTTACAATTTGAGTGAAAAACACCCGTGGTCGTTCCGGACCTTCGAGCAAGTTGCAAAACAACCAAAAATCCTTCTCCGGAGGACGTGAACGAAGCCCGGTATGTATGTATACTAGTCCGAGACCACAGACTACAAATACGTAGTATCTCCTTAGTAGTCTGTGCGTGCTACAATGATCTAAAGGCCAACACTCAAGCCACAGCCGAATATACGGTTTCGGTTTCGGCCGAAAAAACCAGTTTCGGTCGGACACTAATTTTTTCCTCAAACTTGTGTTCTTCCGCGAGTTAATGTGTAATAAATGTGAATTGTTAACCATTAAGAGCCGGTGAATGTGTGCGAGTGGAGGGAAACAGCACAATGATGAAAAACATGCTTTATACGTTATTACTTAAATTTCACTGATTCAGAAAAGTCATACCCTCAGTAAAAAAACATTTTTACTGAGGGTATGACTTGGACTATGACTTCAACATGACCTGAAATGTGACTTTGACCCATGTTTATGACTTGAATCCACAAAAACTTGAAGAATTTTAATACTTGACACTGGCTAAATACACTAATCATGTAGAGCCATAATGAAGTTACCAATGTTTATGACTTGAATTCACAAAAACTTGAAGAATTTTAATACTTGACACTGGCTAAATACACTAATCATGTGTCTGTAAATGTTGTTTATGAAACTTGCTATGAAACCGTTCAAGAGCTAAGGATTGCGATAGAAAATGTTATTAGGGGCATACACCACAACACTTTGCTAAAGGCTACAAGAAATGAATTTCAACGGCGACTAATGTTGTGTAGCCGGAACGACGGGGCTCATTTCGAACAATTTATCAGTTAAATAATTTAAGTGTTACAAAATTGATAGTAAAATAAAGTTGATGTTAGATTTAACGATTATTTTTATTTTTAAGACCTAATGTTTGTTAGAGAAACTTTATCCTGAATATTAATACTACCGATTAGTATAATAAATAAAGAGTAAATATTATGTTTCTTTGAAGTGTTTCACACTTTATATTTTTGTAAATTGTTAAACACAATCCAAAATTTCATCGTACCAATGCATAATTGGGTTAACAAAATGCAATCCACTAATTTCGTCGTAACGATACTTCGCACCGTGGCTTAATTGACAAAGCACCGGAACATGTGGGTTCAAGTCCCGTCGGTACGATGAAAGTTTGGATTGTGTTTAACAATTTACAAAAATAAAGAGTGTTTATTTTTTTAATTTTAGTTGGTTCGAGTCCCGGGCGAAGCAAGCGAGTTTAAAAAAATCTTTTAATGCAGATTTGTTTCTTTTCAAATATAAAGGAATGTCTCCTTTAAGTAAAATGAGCTAGCTTAAGGATTTAAAGTAGTTTCCCTCCAGGACCTGAGTTTAATTTCCACACTGTATTTTAACTGGTAAAATAGGCGAATACTCAAAGGGTAAAAAGGATCAATTACCCCTACAATTACCTATCTGTTGATATTGTTAATAGGTGTTTGTGTATAGATTCTTTGGACAAAGTTATTGCTAATTTTTTAAAATGAACGAGACTTAGTGGACCCGGGGGGCTACCAATCCCCCGGCTATTAATTATTAACGATCCCCACCACAAACGAGGTATCTACTACGTAGTATCTTTTCTATGCTACTGAATCAGGTATGGAAACGGATGGATCTCATACTCAGCGCAATGCGCGTAAAAGGAGCCACTTACATAAAATATTCAAAACTTGTAAAAAAGAAATGGAAACATGCGCAAGCAATCGATGGTAAAACAGCACGTCGCTACTCGCTGTACTGGCATAGTTAGCACAGATAGAGGAAATAATGAATCTAAAAGTTATACCCATGAAAATAATTTACCAGCATCTGTCCCTACACCTAGCAATGGTCCAGCAGGCCGATCCCTATCACGAAATTTGATAAGGATTGAAATGAACGAACATGACAGAGATGGAGCTATACCAGGGGCTGTATTCAGTATGACCAATGAGATAACGCGTTCCTTAGCGCGTCACGTTACGTTATTGAAAAATTGTATTCTGTATGCCACACTATAGGTAAATTATACAAAACGCGCGCGTTACACGTCCTCATATGTCACGATATTTTGACAGCTCAAAACGTGCTCATAACCTTACCCTACCGCGTTTTAATTGGCATAGAGAATACCATAACGCGGAGATAACGTAACACGGCATGGTAAGACTTTAAAATGGTCATACTGAATAAGGCCCCAGGCCTCCCTCACTCGCCCATAGCTACTGCGAATTATACCTAAACTTTCGTCACCTGCGCCGGTACTATCTGCCAGTCGGTTGTCACTGCTCACGCGCGCGCAACGTATATTATTATTCTAATGACGGGATAACTGCGCATTCGTATTCTATCTTAGAAACGATTTTTTCACTGTCATTTTGCGGGTTTGACAAAAAACAAGCACAATATGTTCCATTTTTAGGGTTCCGAACCCAAAGGGTACCAACGGAACCCTATTACTGAGACTCCGCTGTCCGTCTGTCTGTCTGTCTGTCCGTCTGTCACCAGGCGTATGAACCGTGATAGTTAGACGGTTGAAATTTTCACAGATGATGTATTTCTGTTGCCGCTATAACAACAAATACTAAGAACAGAACAAAGTTAAAAATTAAAGAAAAGATTTAAAAAAGTTTTTTACGATAGCGCAGCGCCACCTATCTAGTTGCTAAGATGGCGCTATCGTCTTTACCTTAATCTGAATCTCGGAAGCGGCTCCAACGATAAAATTTAGTATTAGTTATACTACATTTTATTTTATATATTTTACTAAATACTGGGGGTTTCGGGGGCGATAAATCGATCTAGCTAGGAGTCATTTTCAGAAAATGTTGTTTTATTCGTGTTTTCAATAATCAACTTTATTGATAATCAACTTAAAATATGACTCTTCCCGACATCTATTGGCGAGTAGAAGTACTGTGTCGGTAAAGCAGTTAGTTGCTCTCAATTAAAAAAAATAGTATTATTATTCGTCAATAGATGTCGGGAAGAGCCATATTTGTCTCTTTAAGTGGCAAAAAATACCGAGCAAAGCTCGGTCAACCAGATATTTAATAATATTAATTACTACAATTACTATTACTACTATATAATACTATTCTACCTTTGTGTTAACGATTACTTAGTTGGTGTTAGAAGTTCGTTAGAAATTCGATAGATGGCGTTCGGAACCTTCCGTGTACGGGACAAAAGTCTGACTCGCACTTGGCCAGTTTTATTTATGCTACCGATACTAAAATGACAAGTCGGCGTAAAATTCACTTTTCCGACATAAAATTCGTCTCTTAGTTAGGAACTTTGATGTAATTTTGTGAGGTAAATAAAAATAATTCAACTATTATATAATCTGTGGCTATACAGCGTACATAGCTGCGTCCCTGTCATTTAGTTCATTCAGCCAACTTCGTGATAGGCCTGCAGGTCCTCAAGTTTATACACCTGTGGCACGTTCACTTTACCAGCCCAATGATAGCGCTCCGTTTGTGATCTTTTTTTTATGATATAAGGTAACAGGACCATAGAACAGGACAAGCACGACTCTCGCCTGATGGTAAGCGATGACGTCTTCCTATAACAGATATAGTGGCATGCAAAATCACTACACTGCCAGAAAATGTCACTGCACTGCGCCTGTTACCTTGAGACGTAAAGATGTTGAGTCTCACATGCCCTGTAATTTCACTGGACACCTTGCCTTTCAACCGAAAAAAAATCGTATTTCACGGCTGAAAATCAATTGGCAAAGTGGTGGCACTCCTTACCACTACAAAAATCCATGTCCATCATCATTCATCAGAAACAAATTCGCCTGATGACGGTTCCACTCTTCACTCGGTCTCCTTTGAAAAGTTCCTCAAACGCAATGCCTTTAAAAATATTGTAAATGGTTCTGTTAAGATGATGATGATTAAGATGATGGCAGGAATAGGATTTCGCTTGCTTTTACCCACTTTAAAGATGCCAACTCATTTTTTAACCGACTTCAAAAAAAGGAGGAGGTTTCTCAATTCGATCGTATATTTTTTTTTTTTTTTTTATGTTTGTTCGGGGATAACTTCGTCGTTTATGCACCGATTTTGATTATTATTTTTTTGTTCGAAAGGAGATATCCCAAGTGTGGTACCATGGTAATTTTATCGAGGTCTGATAAGTATCTCCATAGATATTGAGATAAACATCTCAAAATTGGTACTGAAAATGAACATTGAAGTCGGTTCTTTTTTAGTTTTTAAACGATATTATAGCTAGTGAAGCACTACCCGTTTTTCAGGCTAGGTAATTACTATACTTCAGTGCCTCAAGCTTTTAAAAATATAGGTAAGTACTTACACGCCAAATACTTACTAGAATTTATTTTTAACATTTTAGTTCATTATCCCAGATAAAAGCTTGTTTTTAATTTTTTAGTAGGTAGGTATAGATACCGACTACCTAAGTATTTAATAGAAGGCATGGTGTTTTAAAATATTTCACGGATATTTGATGTGATTATGGGTAAAGTGCTCTTCAAAGAAAATCAATAGACTCGGTGGGGCTATGTTGCTTTATAACAGAAATGCTATGGCCACCTTACAGCTTCATCATCAGATCCTGGCTAACATTTAAGTGTAAAGTGCTCCTCAAGACGAATCATTTGAGCCCGAATTCACTGGGGTTACGTTATTTTATCACAGAGATGCCGTGGCCATGAGATATCCTGCTTCATCATCAGTCGCTAAATATCATCTAGGTGTAAAGTTCTCTTCAAGACGAATCAATCGAGCCCAAACTCGGTAGTGTTTTGTTTTTTTAACACAGATACTCCGTGGCTGCCTTCCAGCTTCATCATCAGACCCTGGATATTATCTAATAAGTTCTCTTCAAGACGAATCAATAGAACACAAACTCGGTAGAGTTACGTTGATTTATCACAGAGTTGCCGTGGCCACCTTCCAGCTTCATCATCAGACCCTGGATATAATCTAGGTGAAAAGTTCTCTTCAAGACGAATCATCGAGCCCAAACTCGTTGGGTTATGTTGATTTATCACAGAGATGCCGTGGCCACCTTCCAGCTTCATCATCAGACCCTGAATATCATCTAGGCGTTAAGTTCTCTTCGAGACAAATGAATCAAGTCCAAACTCGGTGGGGTTATGTTGTTTTATCACAAAGATGCCGTGGCCACCTTTCGTCTCCATCATCAGACCAGCTCCATGTTATCATATCATTGTATTGTCACCGAAGATACATAAGTACACCAAATTTGAGTCCAATCGGACATCGGCAAGTGGGTCTAATTTAGCTTCCAAGATTCCACCCGAACATACATAGTGACATACATACATACATTGCAAGTTAAATAAAAGCTTGTAAAAAAAGGTCTGCAGTGCTGTACCTGATTTAGTCAGAGCCTAGATTTTATAAGTGCGGAAACGATCACTCAAGTGACTCTTGTGATTGTGATGAAGATAATGCGTCATACTGTTTATGCTCTGGCTCGCATTACGCCATTAGTAAAACATGCCCGAGTTGAATAGACAGAAAAACATTAAAATTGCAATGCCTAAAAAATGTATATCTTATGGTGAAGCAGCTAAATTACTCCCTCCTATCGCTAAGTCTTATGCTGATATAGTAAACTCTGCGCCTCAAATTCGTACCACTCATCCGTCTTCTTACATATCAAATGACACACCTAAAACGCCTTTTACCACTTACAGTGTTTAATAATCGACGTCCCGCACCTAAACTAACTAAAGGCTACGACTACTACTAGTGATACAATAGATGACAGTTATGAAGATGCTGCTTACTTGTCTATTACTTCTGCAAAACCATCGCAATGCGATCATCTCAGCACCTGCAAATTCAAGCAAGAAAATGAAGAACTATCACAACATCTAGCAGCGGCAAGAAAGGAAATAAACCAACTACTTAGACACAATAATGAACTACAAAATACAATAGAAGAATTGAGACATGAGAACAGTAAATACTATGAAAATTGCACAACTACATCAAAACATATATTAACTTGTCAGAACACTACAGCATCAACGCCAAAGAAAAAGGAAAAGCAAATAGAGCTTGAATCTTCAGACACTCCTACTCGTATAGCACAAAACACAAATATTATTCCTAGAACGGACACAACAGACAAAATAAAGAGAACCCCCCAAACAAACATGAATAAACAACCAAAACATCATTTGGAGACTGTTAACAGTCAAATGTCGCACTTGAATATGAGCTCTATTATTTCTACAACAAAAAAAAACACAGTCGCAAGAAAAAAATTGCAAGAAAAATCTGACAAATGACAAGATTACAGCCTCTAATGGCATATCTATTGAACCCAAAAGCAAAGCAACAAGGACACCCTCGATCACTATAATTGGTGATAAAACATGTCAAGATCTAGCCCCGAAAATGATAGCTCTGCGAGCAAAGCATAGAAATGCGAAAGAATATAATATAAAAAATTACAACTACCCTGATGCACCAGCTGAACACATCCTACGAAATTTTGAATTATCTGAAGATAATCTACATGAAGACGATTGGCTTGTAATCTCCATAGGATCAAATGACATAAATCCAACACGGCTAAAAATTGAATTATCTGCATTTCTTAAAAGAATGCCGAAAGTTAAAATTGTATTGGTTGGCATTACTCAAAATAAACACTTAAATGAGGGTAAACTTAATCAGGAAATAAAAACTATCTCAAACAGCATTAAGAATTGTCAATATTTGACTATGAACCACACCTCTGTGAAGTACTCGCAGTCTAATAGAACATTCCTCCATAAAGTTCTGAACCAACATATAAATACCTGCGACTATGAGTCATGCTTCTTGAATGGGAATCACTTAAAAACCATGAAACAAAAGTTGACGTTAGGTCCGAAACCTGGTACTATACCATATTACTTTAGTAAAATGTCAAAAAAGAAATACCGGTAGAAAATTCAAAAAATATTCCATGTACCGATGGAAACAAGGCCCCTAAACCGGGAACCATACCGTATTATTTCCAAAATCATAAGATGTCTGTGTCTAAAAAGTGCCTATGATGAGACTTCCAATTCGTCCCATTTTTTTCGTACCTAAAGTCAGCACTTAGGTCAGCTTAAATATAATTCACCTAAATGTACAAGGAATAAAGTCAAAGCTTGATCAGTTAGAAATATTTACAAACGACCAAAAATTTGATGTGTGCTGCTTTAGCGAAACTTTTTAAAAAAATAATGAAATCGAGACAGTGCAACTGGAGGGCTACAAATAGGCTGCTCACTTCTGCAGAAAAATCTCACAAAGGGGAGGAGTATGTATCTACATGTACTACAACCGTATGTGTTACGAACACAGTTGATCAAAACTATTACTCCGGGGTCATTGAGAGTTCTAAAACACGTCGATCAAAATTATTACACCGGAGGCTTTGAGTTCTAAAACACAAGTGGCGAGAGATAATCAATTTTTAGTTATTGGGTGTTCTACTCCAGCTACATCTGTTGATTAAACGATATACCCAACTGCAACAAGTGAGCGCAGCAAGCGGAGCGAACGCAGTTGGGTATATCGTTTAATCAACAGATGTGGCTGGAGTAGAACACCCAATAACCACCTACTTACATTAACCATTCAATTAATTTCAAAAGACTAGACTGGGTTGCAAATATGTCTGTTGAACGCCATTTTGAAGCCTGCGGAATAATTATACCAGATGTAAAGTATATTATTATTTGTATGTATAGAACTCCCGGCAGTAACATCCATTTATTCATACAAAGTTTAGAAATTCTTTTGCAAAAACTGACAATAAGAAACAGAAGCATTAAACACAAAGTACTTATATTGGGCGACTTTAACATCAACTTATTAGAAATAAACAAAAGGAGTGAATTATTTATCAATACTTTACAAATGTTTAATATGCACCCAACAATAAAAGAAACAACTAGAATTACTGCAAAATCTCAAACCTGCATCGACAACATTCTAACAAACGTCAAACGCTATATAACAAATATATTGAACCTAGGAATATCAGATCATACGGCTCAAACTATCAGTATTTATTGTAATCTTAGCTTTAGAGAAAAATACTGGTTCATACAAAAAAGGAATGTTGATCTAAGCATTCATATATTCTGCAAATACTTGTCACAAATTACCTTTGCAGAAGTATATAAGCATATTGATTCAAACAAGGCTTACATAGAGTTTATTGACCTATATTCTCTACTATATAACTTATGTATACCCCAAGAAACCTTTAAAGTAACTTACTTTAAAAAAGAAAATTGGAAGACGAAAGGCATAAAAATTGCAAGCCAAAATAAGCGAAAAATGTACATAAAATATCAAAAAAATAACGACAAGCAAAAAAAAGATAGCTACAAAAGGTATTGTAAAACATTAAAGAAAGTCATACGCCTATCCAGGAAAATTTCAAATGTTAAATATATAAATAGAAGTACAAATAAAAATAAAGCCACATGGGGATTGATTAAACAACATACAAACCAAATTAATCAAATTAAAACATCAATTGAAAGCATTAAAGTAAACGAAACAGAAGTTAAAGATCCCTCAAAAATTGCAAAATATATGAATGAATATTTTGTAAATAGGAACGTAACCCCTTCATGTCAAGATTCTTATGTAGAAAAAAACCATAATAATGTATGCAATACTATATTTATCAATCCAGTAAGTGTTAATGAAGTAATAACCATTGTAAGAGACTTAAAAAATAAAAAAAGCTCAGGACATGACGGCATTTCAATGCAAGTGATAAAAAGAACCATAGATTATATAGTAAAAACCACTGGTTTATATAATAAACTTAACAATAGAAACTGGAAACTTTCCTGACGATCTTAAAAAAGCTATTATCAAACCCATTCACAAAAAGGGATCTAAAGTTGAAATGTCAAACTATAGACCCATAGCATTACTACCCAGTATTTTTAAAATCTTCGAAAAAGTCATTTATAACAGGTTGATTTCATTTTTGGAAGCAAATAACGTGCTCAATAAAAATCAGTTTGGATTTCGCAGAGGTAAGAACACATCCCTTGCTATTTTTAAAATGCTAAAGCAGGTTTGGGATGAGGTTAATAGTAAAAAAACAGGTGTTGCCATATTTCTAGACTTGTCTATGGCATTTGATTGTGTCATACACAATATACTACTGCATAAACTAGACATGGTCGGCATAAAGGGAAAAGCACAAAATTTAATTGAAACGTATCTGAGTAATAGAAGCCAAGCGACAGCTATCCAAACATACAATAAACTAAATAAAACTGTTGAACAAACATATTCTCAGTATAAAAGGATTTCAATAGGTGTACCTCAGGGTAGTATACTTGGGCCTCTATTATTTCTGATCTATATTAACAATTTACCTTCTCTCACAGAGCACCTATGCGTGATGTTTGCAGATGATGCCACTATCTTTATCCCTCAGAAAAACCTCAAACCATTAGAATACGAAGAAGAAATAAATAAAACCCTACATACAATGGTAAACTGGTTAAATAATATTAATTTTAAAGTAAACCTAAATAAAACCAATTTTTTACAATTCAAAAATTATAAGACGAGTCCACTTAATATTAATATCACAAATAATGGAAATAGCATCTCAGAAATTACAGAAACTAATTTTTTAGGTGTAACCATAGACTGCTTTTTAAATTGGAAATCACATATAAAAAACATAAATAACAAAATTGCACAATATTGCTATATTTTATCCATGCTAAGTACCATAGCTTCCAAATCAGTTGCAATAACTGCATATTATGGTTACGTATACCCTTATTTAAAGTATGGGATTCTATTTTGGAGAAATTCGGTTAACGTCCAGTCTACATTCCTTCAACAAAAGAAATGTCTACGTAGCATATTTAATATGGAAAGCACTGAATCTCTTCGAGAGATATTTATTGAATATAACTTTTTAACATTAACTAGCATATACATACTAGAACTATCGGTTTTCGTAAAAGAAAATGAACACCTATATTTCAGTCAACAATCTAGTCGATTAGCAAACCTAAGGACTAATTACAGATACAACATGTGCATTCCCCAAATTAACAATACTAAATACTACAAACGTTCCTTTGTAAGCGCAATCAAAGTGTATAACCATCTACCAACAGAACTAAAAACTTTGCATGGATGTATATTTAAAAACAGATTGAAACAGTGGCTGCTTTCAAAAGCTTATTATAACTTAAATGAATACTTCGATGTAAATTGATAAAATTAATTATTTAGAATTCGAAGCATAATATTCTTACATTTGTAAAAGGTGCATATTATAATATTACATAGATGTTGTCTGGTGTAGTCAAAGATTATTAAAGATTCTCGAATTTATGTCACATTGTTATAAAATTTCAAATTATATTTATAATTATTTATACTTATAGATATTGAATTATTTGTACAAAAATTTAGTAGATATATAAACTGCTGTCTTACTACTAAGCTAATTTTAAGTCTTTTCTTACTATTGTATGTTCGAAATGAACAAACTGTTGAGACATATTTTATATTTTAAGACCTTTGTACACAGTTTTCACAATAAATATTTTCTATTCTATACTAAGTGGCCCACAATAAGATCCTAAATGAATATAATATGCCATCTCCACAAAATGGATGTGCATTAATTAAAAATAATGACGATAATCCTCTTATGATGTCAACTACAGACATCATTCGGATTCTCGTAGAAGCCCTGACACAGTCTAAAATAAATATACTGTCCAACGTTGCCCCAATAATAGAAAGGACGCGCAGTGTAGGGTTCCGTAGTAGCCTGTTATTCAATGCAAGTCTTTACCCGTTATAAACAAGCAACTAGGTACTTTGTCACTTTAAAGGATTTATTCTAAGGATTTTGTATTTGGTACAAAATTATCCTACACCCAAGTTCAACGAGTATTACTGCTAAACTAATAAAGTTATCTTAACCGCTATAATTTTCCTTTAAAGTTCATGAAATGCGCTATTATCACAAATTTTTCCCAAGCCAGCAGTTTAGCTTTTAGAGGGGGGGGGGACGCCCTACTGGAACAAAAATTTGCACTTTAAAGTTTAATATTTCGTAAATTTAATTTTAGTACCAAAAAAAGTAGTAAAAATGCTTTTAGCAACCCTTAAGCCATTTTAAAATACCTATTCAACGATACCACACGATTGGGTAGACGATGAAAAAAAAAACATCGCCTCTTCTCATATAGGGGAGCTACCCTAAAAAATAAAATAAAAAAAATATTTTTCTAAATTTTATTTCAGCACTTTGTCGGCGTCATTTATTTACATACCCCCACAAAATTACAGCTTTCTAGTATTAACGGTCTCTTAGCAAAACCTCGGACAGACAGACAGACGGACATGACGAAACTATAAGAAGGGAAATTATTTATCTAATAAACAAGTACAACACTTGTTTATTTTCTCTCTCGGAGACCTGGTTAAAACCAGTTGCCGTTTTCAAAATTCACGGATTTTCTTGTTTAAGGGATGATAGATCTGATGGGTACAGCGGTGTGGCCTTACTCATCAGAAATACTATCCCTTTCTCCATTATTTATCTTCCAGCTTTTGATAAATTTTCTGTGGTAGCAGCACAAAATGGTAATATTTGTGTAGTTTCTGTATATATTCCTTCTCCTTTTTCTTTAACTTTTTACAGCTAAATCAACTTATTACTGCACTCCCTAAAACATTTTTAATTCTTGGCAATTTCAATTCGCATCATATTTCTTGGGGTCCTTCAATTACCACATATTGTGGTGAGATACTAATAGACCTTCTGGATCCACATAACCTCTGTGTATCAAATTCTGGATCTGCCACTTGACGTAGGTACTGCCCTTACCGAAAATAAAAGTGCGATGGATTTATCAATATGTACTCCTAACTTGGCATCGGCTATTACAAGGTACACATTAACGTCCACTAACGGTAGTGACCACTTCCCTATTTTAAATCTTTTCCCAACAACCGATATCAACGTTTTGCAATGCGGGAGCCCCGTCTCAAATACAAGATTCACGATAAAACACCATGGGACCAATACTAAGCCTCAGTTGATCTTCACGTATCTCAACTTCCGAATGTAACAGTAACAGTTGACATTTTGTTAAACGTTCTGCAGATGAAACATTCCCGATTAAAAATCCTCAAACAAGTATTATCCCTTCACCGCCTTGGTGGGACAGCAGAGAATGTACTGAAACAGTTAAATAAATAAAATTAATACGATACTCGTAACTAAAACTCGCTCGCTCATTGTCACGTTCACGGTGTCGCTCAACGTACGATGCCACAAACTAAGCGAGATTGTGGGACGCGGTCCGCGCCGCCCGCCACCCCGCGAGTACCCACCCTGCCGTTGCTCTGCGCAAGTATATTCGATTCAAAACTGTATGATTGTAAAACTGTGCCGAAACTATAGACTATTGAAACAACACTGATATGGATTTGACTAGACAACTGTCCATCACCACATTTCAGGGTTTATTCCCAACATCCCCCCTAATTATATACGACTAATTATTATTTTTAAGACCCCAGTTGTAGTCGTGTTGGACAATTAAAAATTGTAAATTGTTAAACACAATCCAAAATTTAAAAATTGTTTTACTCCTAACGTCTTCCACTAACACGGGTACCAGTGGGGGGGGACAGGGTTAGGACAAAGTATTAATTTTTATGTCAACGGCCAGTGGTGGTCGTTGGAAAATTAAAAATAATATTACATTTTATTTTATATTTGTTTTGTGATTATAATCTGACTATAGCAGATTAACACAAACTTTTGGCAGTCGAATCTGGGTGTCGTCTTTTTTTTTGTTGAATTTTTTAAATGTGTGACCTCTTAGTGGCCAAACTGCTTGATCTTTTCAGCAGACATTTTGTATAAAAACAGTCAATAGGTCATAGAAGGACATATTACAAATTATATTATAAAAATTATAATATTATAAAGAGAGAACATTTATATTTTTGTATGTTATTTTGTATGTTAATGAATCCTGTAGTTTACATAAAATTATAGGCTAAATATAGGCTATAAGTCGGTAAAAAAAACACGTTTCTTACGAACGCTGCTTAATTGAAAATAGATAGAAGAATATTTTCTTTGCAAGAGTTGTACAACTTAATAAGACCTACAAAAAAGTCCGTGACAGCATATGTTTATCTCTTAAGGTTGACTCACAGTAACCATTTTAATCTTAAAGTTTTTGTTAAAAAATATTACATAACTTCCAAGGCTATTTTCAAGTATATAGTATTAATCCTTATCCAAATAATTACGTTAATTAGCTTGACCACATATTATAGATTAAAATTGTCCTTTACAGTATATAATTCAAATGAAAACTCTAGAAGATATCACGAATTTCACATACACGCATCGCAAAATTAATAAAATAATTGCAGTGAAACCATAGATTAGGTCATAGTTACTACGAAAATAAAATTATAAGCTTAGCTATGCTGTAGATCCCCATCGATCACAATCAATTTGAAGTCAATATAGTATAATAATATAATATTTTAAGCCACCCCGACTGATCTATGTATAATCTTTTCATTAAAAGCATTCCAATGACTCTAAACACGACATTTAAAATCTGAGCTGTAAGTTGGTGAGGATTTGAGTATTCTGCAGAGTCCAGGAGATGTCCCAGCATCAGGTCAATGTTCCATGTTCTTACAATATCGTTGAAGAAGATTTTCGAATTGATCAGACCTATGAAAGTTGATTTCATAGCCCAATTAACTAGAAAAAAAGCTCATATTTTTATAAAGATTGAACGAATTTTCATGAATGAAAGCTAAGAAAACTCTCGATTAAGACATCTATCAAACAAAAAAAAACTATCAATAATAAAAACAAAATCGGTTCATCCGGTTAGGTGCTAAGATGCTACAGACAGACACACAGATACACACGTTAAACGTATATTACCCCTACATTTTGCGTCGGGGAACGCCGTAAGGTTACGGCGGCAGATGTTCTCCTTGGTGGTAACCTACTTTTTGGTAGATTTAATGATCCCACTACCACTGTACGAAAACTCATGATTTATGAATGCACATAAAACTTTCATTGGTAGGTATATAGCTAGGATTAGAACCAACGACAGTCGGGTCAGAATCAGGGTAACTATCCTTTACGCCAAAGGGCTGTCCAATATCACTACGTAAGTATTATAAAACAAAGTCCATCACTGCGTCTGTCTGTTCGCAATAATCTCAATATACTGAACGGATTATCATGCGGTTTTCACCAATAGCCAGAGTGTTTATGAGGAAGATTTAGGTGCATAATTCGTTAAGGTTTTGTGTAAATTGGATGAAATATGACGATGATTGTTAAATATGTTAATATTTTATATTCGATGCAACAAACTGATGCAAATTTTGTAGGCATATATGTTCTACCCGTGCGAAGCCGGGGCGGGCTGCTAGTATTATATATAAACAGTCTAATAATATAGAGATGTGCCTCGTCTCACTGTTGGCACTCCAGCAAAAGGGCAAAAAAGTCAAAGCATTTATTAGGCAGTATTCATATACTTACGCATTAGCACATATACTGTACACGTTTTAAATCATAAATTAAATCATAATCAATTATCAAGTAAACACAGCTAAAACATAATTTAACACTTTGGATTTGAAAAAAATGTAATGAGTCATCAATCAATCAATTTATTTATTGAGAATACAATTTAATTATTTATCTACGAAGTATACCAATCCGTGATACCAACACCGATAAATATACTATATTTAGTATATAATATATTATACTTACCTACTGTTGAATATAATTTGATTATGTTAATTGCATAATACCATACATTGCATGTGTACTGTACAAATTGCTTTTGGAGATAAATATCTTTATCTTTAAACAAGGCATTATATAAAACCTACAATTTCAGAGGCAACTTGATGCACTCAGCGATCCCAAACCTGTACCCCTAGTACGAGTTTTTATCGTAAACGCTTTTGACAGATATCCCATAGTTTTCGACTTATTCTGGCTCTCTGATTGGTCTAAATTTAGTGAAGTGTAGTAACCACTAGAGGCGCTGTACGGTTTTTCATACAAAATTTGTTCGATATACGATATCCAGTTTGGTATGAAAACTCGTACTAAGGGTACTGTATCGATAATATTTTAACAAACTTCAAGCAGTTTCACACGGAAATATTAAACTTAGGTATATCTGAACACACTGCACAAGTCGTCAGACTATCAACAAATTTCAGTTTTCATTGAAAAGTGTTGGTTTAAATATACAAGAATCGTTGACAAGTATTTAAACGTCTGTTAAATATATTTTGCAGGTTAATTATTTTGAGGTATGAATGTAGGGAAGCCAACGTAGCGTACAAGAAATTTATCTAAATATATGAACTTCTATTCATGCTATGTGTTCCGTTAGAAAAATATAAAGTCACGTACAAAAAAAAGGATAATATCGTTTAAAAACTAAAAAACAACCGACTTCAATGCCGCGCTATTCATTTTCAGTACCAATTTTGAGATGTTTATCTCAATATCTCTGGAGATACTTATCATACCTCGATAAAATTACCATGGTACCACACTTAGGATATCTCCTTTCGAACAAAAAAGAATAATCAAAATCGGTTCATAAACGACGAAGTTATCCGCGAACAAACATAAAAAAAATAAAACATATATATATACGGTCGAATTGAGAAACCTCCTCCTTTTTTTGAAGTCGGTTAAAAATTGGAAAAGCAAGGGAATAAAAATTTCAAGTAAAACTAAAAGAAATTACTACATGATAAATCAAAAGCAAACAAATAATAACAATAATGATAAACATAAAAAATATTGCAAGATTTTTAAATAAGTGATTCGTTTTCTAAGAAAATTGCCAATATAAAGTACATCAACAGAAGCACGAATAAAACTAAGGCAACATGGGGTCTCATCAAACAAAACACTCAGCAGACGAATACCATAAAAACTACAATTAAACACTTAAAGCTAGGCTATGAAGATGTTACTGAACCACTACGTATTGCTGAGTCACTTAATGATTATTTTATAAATATACCACAAATAATGCAGGTTTCGACATTCGTAAAGCGGTGGGCAGTGACTGGAAACAAAGAGCCGAAGATCGGGCTCAGTGGCATGACTTGGGAGAGGCCTATGTCCAGCAGTGGACTGATACCGGCTGATTATGATATGATGACCACAAATAAATGAAGAAGTTAATAAAAAATCGTCTATATTAACCACACAACATTGTCACTCTATTTTTCTCAGCCCAGTTCACAAGAAATCAATAATATAAAATAATATAAAAATAAAAAAGTTCAGGATATGATCAAATATCTAGTCAAGTCATAAAAAACACCATTAATTATATTGCAGAACCGTTGGTGTTTATCATTAATTTATCGATTGAGACAGATTGTTTTCCAGATGATTCAAAAAAGACCTTAATTAACCCCCCCCCCCCTCCCCCCTCCCTCCCTTTACAAGAAAAAGGGTGATAAAGCATCATGGGTACTGGGAAACTACCGTCCCATTGCATTGAAATACTTAATGAAAATCAAATTGGGTTTCAAAGAGGCAAAAGTTCATCACTAGCAATTTTTTAACTTTTAAAGCAAGTGCACGATAATTTTAAAATTTAAATTTAAAAAAACCGGCATCACTATCCTACTTGATTTAACCAAAGTCTTTGATTGTGTAGTTCATGACATTTTGTTACACAAATTAGAGTCCATTGGTATAAGAGGAAACGCCTTAAATGTACTTAAGTCATATTTAAATAATAGATGTCAATCAACAATAATTGAAACCTATGATATGAACTCCAAAACGATTGAAATAATAAAATCAGTATTTAAACACATTACGTTAGGCGTGCCACAGGGCAGCGAGCTAGGGCCGCTACTATTCTTGATATACATTAATGAATTGCCACTTGTAACTAAACACGCATGTGTGATGTTTGCGGACGATGCCACCATTTATATTCCACAAGGCAACCTTGCATGTAAAGACTTCGAGGATGGATCAACAAAACTTTAGAAACGGTAATTGATTGGCTAAACATAATTACCTTAAGAGTGAATATCTCAAAAACTCATTCAATACAATTTAGAAATTATAAAATGGTGCCATTACATCTCAATATACATAATAAAGGAAATACTATAAATTCAGTCGATTTTACAACATTTTTAGGATGATGCGTTGTATCAGGTCTATTTTTCATCTTCATTACACGCAATCTCTTCGTGAAATTTTCAAAGTATACAACTTCCTTACTGTCACCGAAATTTATATTTTATAAATATGTGTTTTCATTAAATGTAATAAGCAATATTTTTTCAAAGTAGAATCTGTACGTAATAAATATAAATATAATATTTGTATTCCCCAAAGCAATAGTTCTATGTACCATAAAAGCTCATATATAAGTGCTATAAATATATATAATCATCTCCCAATAGTTTTAAAATTGTTAGATGGCAATAAGTTCAAGAGAGATCTGAAAGAATGGTTGTAATCTCAAATATTTTATAATTTAAAAGAATACTTTGATCTCAAAACTTAGAAGAATATTTACAGAGTTATTAGCTCACCAAATTATTTGTACCTGTTTAGTATATTTTGTTAATTTTATATGTCCATTAAACGTAGGGAAAAGATTTTTTAGTGAAGTTACTTTAAAATTGTAAATTTTATTTATCTTTTTATTTTTTATTAGTAGGTACAGAATATTGTACGCGCCAAAGGGATAGCTGTCGTTACGACATACATTTAAGACGATCTATGTATCTGAACACAGAGAAACAATAATGGACTATTCTATTCTAGTGACGGCAACTAATGCGATTTCACATTAATTTCATCATCAGCATGCGAATTCGTGAGTCTTAGAATGCTAATTGCTATTGCTAAGCTATTTGCTAATATAACAATAATTGACAAAAATAAGTACTTATGTGTTTTTGTTAATATGCGAGTTAAAGAGCGCGTTACACTATGCAACACGTGCTACACAAATTATAATTAATTCAATATACAACCCTAAATACGAGTAAATCAAAGATAATAACGTAATCATTGCTGCACTTCATTATTCGCACCACCCTGCTAATAATGCTAATAATTTATACGTTAATTAATTAATAATAATTTGATAATTCAATCAATATTCAACTTTAACTGCAAGCAAATAAAGATAATAATGGCTTAACCTTATTTTTCGCAACGCCTGCTAACCTGCTAATCACGTGAAATGAATTGTGAAAGAGCTATAACTGCTAATTAAGCATTAGCATGCTAACAATTAATGTGACTGCGAATTAATCCATCGCTATTCTATTCTATGCTGCGTTCAAGACCTACGCTCGAGTTCATAAAAAATAATAATAATACAATTTAACATTTAATTATAAAATATATTTTTATAATTAAATGTTAAATTGAGTTTGAGGGCCCGGTGGCGTAATCGGGAGAACGTTCGGCTTTGATGCCGTGGTACCGAGTTCAAACCGCCGTGCACCAATGGATTTTTCTATCGAAAAATTTATGTGCGCTTCTCACAGTGGCCCTCCGGTGAAGGAAAAACATCGTTAAAAAACCAACAAAACCCCCCGCATGGTGGTAGGACACTATCTAGTGTCCGCCTGGCCAGCTACCACCCTCAAGTTAGAAAATCTGTCACCAAACATCTAATGTGTTCCGGCAGCTATCCTTGAGAGCCAGTTCCCATTCTAGGCCTAGCCTGCTTACCATCTTCGATCACATCATCACTTACCAACAGGTGAGATAGTGGTCAAACGCTAGCCTATAACGTATAAAAAAAAAAAAAAAAAAAAATATTCAACTGTCAATAAATTATTGACTTCAGACTATTTAAAAATTATTAAAGTATGGTTGCCAGCCCAGCGTACCTCTGTATTTCAGTACTTCAGAGTTCAATTTTTCAAAAATGTGAAATAAAGAAACATAATTTAAAAATAGCATACCCATCACAGTCCATATCATTATCCAAACCGAACAGATCGGAATGGGTTTATTAGTTCTATTTTTTATACTAAATGACAGGCGATGCATAAGCTAATGCACCACAATATCCTGACATTTAAAGTATGTACAGAAACTACACGTGTTACAATGTAGCAGTAATGTAGATACACTCCTTTTTATATGTATCAAGATTGAATCTTAAGTTAGTTTTAGTGGTAAATTTACAATGTATACATCTCTATGGCTTATTACACTGATTGTGTGTTGACGATGTAGCTTTGAATTTAGCCTTGAATTCACAATTAACACATTGGAATGGCTTATCTTGCCCCACATTCACAAGGACTTCAATGCTTCGCCAATTGATTTCTATTCTACATTGTCTGCATCTACACTCTACAGTGTAATTATTTTTTGTATTTATTGGAAGTGGTGGCACGTTTGAATCATCATAAAATGGAATGGAACATACCTAGGGTAATGGTCCGGGAAGTCGACCAGATCGATTACCTTTCTTTACACCAGGATGTTTCCATAGATGCAGTTTGTAGGCACAATAGTAGTCAGTCACTAAATCACAATATTGACATTGAATAGGCTCAGCCTGGCGGTTCTTTTTCAAATGAATGTTCAGTCGCCATCGGAGTATGGTTGTAAATTGACAGTACTCACATCTGAATGCATTCTCTGACACCTCCTTATGAATTACGGCTAGATGTCTAACAATGTAGCCCTTAATTTTGGTTTTAAACGAACATTTATCACACTGGTAACATTGGACCTGTTCTCTCTCCTCATGTACTCTCATATGTTTTTTGTAGCAGTTTAAATAAGCAGAGGAAAAGCTGCATTTATCACATGTGTAGTTTTTTACTAATGAATGTTTTCTTTTATGGTTTTTGAAGTCTTGTTTAAATATGGTTGTGTAAGGGCATTCAGGACATTGTAACACTATTGTGCCAGGTGGGAGTGTGTTGTCTTTATATTGATGCATGAGAGTGTGCCGTTGTAGGTTGTTGCGATATTTAGTGGTATAGTCACACCGATCACATTGCACTGGTCTGAAGTTAGTGTGATCCATTATGTGGTACTTCAGAGAGCTCTTGTAAACAGTTTCATAATCACAGTAGAGGCATTTGTGAATTTTCTTTGGTGGAGGTCTTTTTGGTTTTTTCCTTTCAGGTGGTTGTCTGAAAAACATTTCAAAGTTATGTTAGAATGTTTTATCCAACTCATGCACTAATTAATTATAATAGTAGTAGTAGATTTAAAATACTTGAATAAACTCATTGTTTTGTGCTGTTTAATTATTTATCTTATTATTATTTATTTATAACTAATTTAATTAAAATAAAACACTGTCAGTGGCGGCGCAAGACTGAAGCTTAATGTGGGCAAGGTACATTTCGCGAGGCCCTCTTATGGTTCAAGAAGAAGGCATATAAAATAAAAAATCACTTGACTTATAAAATAAAAAAAATCACTGTTATCAGAAATATTGATTATTTCATTCACATTCAATTAGTGCGCCGAAGAGTGGAATATCTTTAAGTTGAGAATTAATTCTAAGTATTTATTATAAGAAAAGCCTAGTGGCGTGTACTTTGGATTTTCCATACTTTTTAAAATTTATTTATGGCTGTGAGGCGCGAGGCCCTTTGCACCGCAAGGCTGTGGGCGGTGGCCCACACTGCCCACGCCTTACGCCGCCTCTGAACACTGAGCAGAATCTATAAGATTTTGGGATTTCACATAGAAAGTGCAATGATCTAGATAAGAACGCTTGATAATGGCGATAAATCTATAGGAGTTTTCTTGGACCTGGCCAAGGCATTCGACACCGTGTCACCAAAAATACTTTTGAGTAAATTGGAATTGATTGGAATACGTGGTATTGCCTTGGACTGGTTCAAAAGTTACCTAACTGATAGAGGACAGTGTGTCATGGTGGGGGGAATGAAGAGTGAAATCAGAAACGTATCTTTTGGAGTACCACAGGGTAGTATTCTGGGACCCACACTCTTCATTATATATATCAATGATATTGCTAAACTCTTTACATCCCAGACTGACATCAAAATTATCTGCTACGCAGATGACACCGCTTTGTTGTTCAAGGGTCGAACTTGGGAGGAAGTTTTTAAGAAAACAGAGGAAAGTCTAGCTATAGTAGCTAATTGGTTGAACACTAATCTGCTTACCTTAAACGCTAAAAAAACCAATTATATTTGCTTCCATAAAACAGCTCATACAAATCCACCAATACAGCTACAAATCAAAATACATAAATGTAAGCCTAACAATAGTATCAATAATGTCTGCCCTTGTTCCACAATTGATCGTGCTAAATCAGTGAAGTACCTAGGTGTAATACTTGATGAGAATCTATCCTTTAAGCCACACGTAATAGCTCTTTCTAACCGAGTCAGGAAAATGATACACATCATGAAATTACTCCGTGAAGGTGCAGATAAAGATACAATTATGCTTGTATACAAGGCTCTATGCGAATCTGTAATGACATACTGTATTCTAGCCTGGGGCGGAGCAGCAAAGAGTCATATGATAACTTTGGAGAGAGTGCAGAGATCACTACTTAAAGTAATGCTAAGGAAACAATTTAGGCACCCTTCCAAAGAACTCTATGAGGAGGCAAAGGTTTTGACGATCCGCCAACTTTATATGCAAAGAGCCATTCTATGCCATCACAGGTATCTAAAACGTTTGCCCCAAACCACTTGCACACAATCTCAGTCTAGTCGCCGCCGAATCAGGATTGAAGTACCCGTTGTTAAAACAGTATTCGCTAGGCGTTTTAAGCCGTATTCCTCGCCTTTTCTCTATTGCCGTGCCGATAAAATAATTTCAATTGTAATATGCGTGATGCTAGAGAGAAGTTAAGGAAATGGCTTGTTACCCTCGATTATCATGCTACTGAATCCATCTTTATTGTATTACAATAAAACAAAAGTAAATATGACAATTGAAAAGTAAATTAACTATTTAAAAATAATTATAATAACAATATGATTAAGTATTAATATATATATATACATATATATTTTAAAGTTAACAATACAAAATCCAAATGCTTGACAACTCGCACACTACACACACACTCACACGCACGCACATATACGCATATACACATACATACACATGCATTCGACGTAAGTAATGTAACTGCTAATTAATTAATTTTTTAAATAATATCTGAAATACTTCGATTTATTTAGTAATGGTTTTGTTAAAATTATTTTTGTATTGATTACCTACAGTAAGTACAGGCTTGTTCTAGTGTAGGAATCGTAAGATATGTGATTATGTAAATGTGTTTTCGGTAAATAAATAATTTTTGATTTTGATTTTTTGATTTTGAAGAATTGCAGATATTTTTAAGACTTAATGTTACTATATAGTCACTGTGCAAGAAAGGACAATGGGGTCAGCCAGAATATACTTAATATCATAATTACATGGGTATAGATACTGGTGGCAGTGGAGGATTTGTCTCCTCGTTTCTATTGTCCTGTTCTTCTTGAGTATCTTCATAGAACGGGTCTCCATCTCCCACTGTATCATCCTCTTCCACCTCAACCTTCACCCAGACAGATGCTATAATTTCTTGAATGTGTTCTGCGTTTTCTGATTCCACAGGCTGGTCAGACATTGTTTTAGTTGTTTGTACTGATTTGTTAGAATTTCTTCAACATAAGTTTAGGACCGAAATTTTTGAACCTGGAAACAAATGTGGCATCATCATTATTAGCCGGAGTCAGTCCATAGCTGGACGTAGGCCTCTCCCAAGATGCGCCATATATAATGTGGCATATACCTACATATATTAGGTTAAACCTTTGCAAAAATGCTCTAGTGTAGCTCTGACCTCTGCATATTTAGTATTCTTTTGTGCAGGAATATACGGGATTATTAGTCAGGCCACTTGAGTAATAGCTGCTACCAATTTTGTGATTGCACCGTACTCATAAAAAATAGCGATGGACTAGCTCCAACAGCTAAGCTCCAACCAACTTTACATCAAGATCGTAGACAATATTAAATGAACCTACTCTGTCTACGGTAAGATAATTTGACCAAAGGTACACGACGAAGACACAGAAGATAATAATGAATCTAATATATTATTTACTAACTTATCCCAGTAACAAAAACTTAGTTATACCTGCAGTCAGTATATATTATGTTACTCTTTGATACCTGCTTGCGTTCAAAGAGAATATAACCACTACGTTAAGAAGAGTCGGGACTCCCATAGAGCAAACTGACCAAATAGCGAAATGTCAAAACGAGAAGTAACGACGTCAAAGTAAGAAATAGTGAGTGAGACGAATATAGACTTCCATCGGACGCGCCCCCCTTTTCATTAGTTTTCATAGATCTTTTTTTTTGTACTGCAGTTTCGGTAGACTTTTTTTTTAAGACAAATTCACAAATCACAGATTACTATATGTGTCAGAGACTCATAAACAAAGAGACGGACTCTTACGTACAGTCCGGCAAGTATAACTTGGCGTGCCTGTGCGCCACTGTGCTTTTACTTTGTACTTTGATAACAGTTTCTCTTAAACCACTTTTAATTATTTTGGCATTATTGAACTATTTTAAAGTAGCAGATTTATCAACAATAATGTCGCGGTAATCTCTCAAACGTCAAACTCACAGTTTCAATTAAAAGAATTAGTTCCAAAAACCACCACCGCCAAGTTATACTTGTGATACTGTAGTATTTATATTCTCTTTGAATTCACATTTCACAGCCTTCGCTCACTCATAGGCAGCTGGCCTATCACGAACTTTGACAGTTGATCATTGAATGAACGAAATGACAGGGACGCAGCTATGTAGGCTGTATAGCTCCATCTCTGTCATTTCGTTCAATTCAATCTCTATCAGACTTCGTGATAGGCCTGCAGCCATGGGCAGGGTTGCCAGATATCAGCTAACTCAAATCGCCGAATTTTGCTTACCGAGCAGCGGTGTTGCAATAATCGATAGTTGACCTTGAAAAATAGTCGATAGTGCTAACGAAATGCTGCAATACTATCGATAGAGAAAATTAGGCGATACTATTGAACTTTGTCAATACTATCGATAGTATCGCGAAAAAATAGTCGATACTATCTATGACCTATCGACGCCTTTCGATAGTATCGATAGTATAGGTTTAGTAACTATCGACGTGATTTCGATACTATTAACTGGGAATAAAACGACACCTGGGGCACAGATTATATAATAGTTACTACGTAACAGATACTTCACTCCCCTACAAAAAACACAATACCAACGCTTATTTCAGACAATACAAGCAAAAATGTGTCTAAGGCGCTCGACTTAGCGTTGTTATTACTTCGTTCAGCGCGCGATAAACCGGCGCGCACTTGATCAGTAAAGGGTTGACTCAATGAAATAAAAAAAAAGTTTACGAATTCTTTTTATTTACCTCACAAAATAACATCAAAATTCCTAACTAAGAGTCGAATTTGAAGTCGAGAAAGTGAATTTTACGCCATTTTGTCATTATCGGTAGCATAAAAAAATGAAACATATTATGCTTGTTTTTTGTCAAACCCGCAAAATGACTATTAAAAACTTCGTATGAAAAATCGTTTCTTATATAGAATACAAATGCGCAGTTATCCCGTCATTTGAATAATAATATACGTTGCGCGCGCGTGACTAGTGACAACCGACTGGCAGATAGTACCGGCGCAGGTGACGAAAGTTTAGGTATAAATCGCAGTAGCTATGGGCGAGTGAGGGAGGCCTGCCTGGGGGCCTAGACAAAATCCAATTTCTATTTACATTCACACTAACGCTACTTCAAAATGTATGGGAAACCTTGTTGCGGAAACATAAATGTCATTCCCATACATTTTGAACTTGTGTGAGCGTGAATGAAAACAAATGGGATTTTGTCTAGGGGGGCTTGTTGGTAACACAGGGACAGAAATATACGGCATGTTTAATGTTTACGAAAGCATATTACACGCTAGCCCGTGACGTATTGAAAAATGGCGGCAAAAAACAGTTTTTCGACAATATCTCCTTTCCGACTCATATAACGTTAAAATATCTTCTACAAAATGAAACTAGAGAAAATTTCCTACAATTTATATCCTATCATTTATTTTCTTAAAATCAATAGTTTTGGTGCAAGAGCGCCGCAAAGTGTACTTCAACGCACGTTTTGCCAAAAAACTCATTTCCACACCACCTAGAGGTAGAGTAAGTAGCGCTAAAAATAATAATATATATAGATTTTTTTTAACGTGGTATCCCAGTACTAATGTTAGTAACTAGAGAACATTTTCTATAAAAAAGCGCGGGAAACATCGAAATTTTTAAAAAGCGCGGGAAACGTCAATTAGGCGGGAGTCTTTTTTCAAGGCGATTTTTTATTATTTGTTTTAAGTAGTAAAAAGGATCAGTTAAGCTACAATTACCTGTTTGTATTGTTAATGAGTGTTTAAATTATATTTTAAGTATATAGTTTTATCGGACTAGGTAAGTTTTATGTATTTTTTTAAATGAACGAGCCGCCCGACTTGATGGACCCGGGGGGCACTGTCCCTCCGGCTATAAATTTTGTTACAATCCCCACCACAAATGTGGTATCTACTGAATCGGGCATGGAAACTGATGGGTCTTGTACTCAACGTACTGGTCGTAAAAGGAGCCACTTACATAAAATATGTAAAAATTGTAACAAAAAGAAAAGGAAACATTCGCAAGCTATCGATGGTAAAATGGGATGTCGCTGTAGTACCGGCATAGGTAGCACAGATAGCGAAACTAATGTAGTTACTAATACTTCCCAGGAAAATGATTTACTAGCATCTATCCCGACACCTAGCAATGGTCCAGGTCTTCAAGTGTATACACCTGTAGCACGTTTAATTTACCAGTCCAATGATAGCGCTCCGTTTGTAATACATGTCCAAAAGGAAACTAATTCGCCTGATGACGGTTCCACTCTCCACCCGGTCTCCTTTGGCAAGTTCCTCAAACGCAATACCTTTAAAAACATCGTGAATGGATAGGTAGGAATAGGATTTCGCTTGCATTGCTAACTCATTTTTAGCTAGTAATAGTTTATTATCCAATAAATTCAAAGCGTTTATTCCTTCATTCAATGTGACTCGAATGGGTGTCGTTTGTGGTGTCTCATCAGAGTGGTCACCCGAAGAAGTGATGGAAAACATTTCAGTACCTGATGGTTGCGGTAAAATATTGAAAGTGAGGCGAATTAATTTCAAAACCATAGTCGATGGTTCACCGATTTGGAAGCCTACACAAACAATAGTTATTACTTTTGATGGCCAAGTTCTCCCTAAAAGAATTTTCATTTGCTACAATTCTCTACCAGTTGATTTGTACACTTACCCGACTATCCAATGTTTTAAATGTTGCCGCTTTGGACACACAAAAATACAATGCCGTGCTCAACCTAGATGTTATAAGTGCGGAAACGATCATTCAGGTGACTGTTGTGATGGTGATGAAGATTATGCGTCATGCTGTTTATGCTCTGGCTCTCATTACGCCATTAGCAAAACATGCCCAGAGTTTAATAGACAGAAAAACATTAAAATTGCTATGTCTGAAAAGTGTATTTCTTACGGTGAAGCAGCTAAATTACTTCCTCCTGTCGTTAAATCTTATGCTGATATAGTAAATTCTGTTCCTCACACTCAAACCGCTCATCCATCTTCTTACATAACAAACAATACAGCTAAAACACCTTTTACCTCTTACAGAAAACAGTGTTTAATAATCGACGTACCGCACCTAAACTAACTAAAGGTTTCGACCAAGTGAACCACAACAAGATCATTAATGAGTATAATAATATGCCGTCCCCACAAAATGGATGTGCGATATATACAAAAAATTACAATCCTTCCATGTCAACTACAGATATCATTCAGATTCTGGTAGAAGCCCTGACACAGTCTAAAATAAATATACCGACCAACGTTGCCCCAATAATAGAAATGTTTAATGTACATAAAGCCATTAAAAATGGCAGCCTTCAAAGCAGTGGAACCACCGAAGTGGTTACTAAAAAAGTGAAATAATTTATGTAATAAACAAGTACCTACAACACTTGTCTATTTTCTCTCTCGGAGACCTGGTGATATATAAAACAAAACAAGACTGGCAAAAGCATCGAACGTGCGGCGCCAAAATCCCATGATTGGGAAAAGAAAAAAACATTTCCTATAATTTATTTTATTATCTTTTTTTCGTAAAATAATCAAAATTAATAATAGTGTTGGCGTACGATTGCCGTAAACCCTTATACATCTTTAACGACTACACGAGGCGATTATTTTAACTGACTATATTAGTGAATTATGTTACATCTAATATATGTATATACCTACGCGTTTGTACACATATAATCTAAAACAAAGAAATGAAAAGTTTCGCTACAAATATATTCAACAAACAGTATCATAGATCATGGAGAAATAGCCGCCGATTAAATTTTATTCTTGCATGCATTCAGCGGCCTTGATACAACATGTAAGCATTATTTAATCTATACTTCTATACTAATATTATAAAGAGAGAACATTTGTATTTTTGTATGTTTGTAATGATTTGGCTCAAAAACTACTGGACCGATTTAAAAAATTCTTTCAATAATATATAGAATGGACTTTCGAAATGAAAATAGGCTATATATTATCCTGTTTAAATCAAAGGTACATCCATAGAGACCTAATTTGCAACCTAAGTCGACAAAAAAACGGTCAAAAAACACGTTTCTTACGAACGCTGCTCAATTGAAAATAGATGGAAGAATATTTTGTATGGAAGAGTTGTACAACTTAATAAGATCTACAAAAATATCCGCGACAGCATACCTATGTCCATATCTTAAGGTTGACTCACAGTAACCATTTTAATCTTTAATTTTTTGTTAAAAAATATAACATAACTTCCAAGGCTATTTTCAAGTATATAGTATAAATCCTTATCCAAATAATTACGTTAATTAGCTTGGCCACATATTATCTATACTATATATATTAGTCTATACTAATATTATAAAGAGAGAACATTTGTATTTTTGTATTTTTGTATGTTTGTAATGATTTGGCTCAAAAACTACTAGACCGATTTAAAAAATTCTTTGACTAATATATAGCATGGACTTTCTAAATGAAAATAGGGTATATATTATCCCGTTTAAATTAAAGGTACATTCGTGGAGACCTAATTTTCAACCTAAGTCGACAAAAAAACGGTCGAAAAAACACGTTTCTTAAGAACGCTGCTCAATTGAAAACAGATGGAAGAATATTTTCTATGGAAGAGTTGTACAACTTAATAAGACCTACAAAAAAGTCCGCAACAGCATATGTCTATCTCTTAAGGTTGACTCACAGTATCCATTTTAATCTTAAATTTTTGTTAAAAAATATTACATAACTTCCAGGGCTATTTTCAAGTATATAGTATTAATCATTATCCAAATAATTACGTTAATTAGCTTGGCCACATATTATAGATTAAAATTGTCTTTTACAGTATATAATTCTAATGAAAACTCTAGAAGATATCACGGATTTCACATACACGCATCGCAAAATTAATAAAATATTTGCAGTCAAACCACATAATAGGTCATAGTTACTATGAAAATAAATCCAATAATAAAAAACTATATATATATATATATAATATAATATTTTAAACCACCCCGACTGATCTATGTATAATCTTTAAAAGCAATCCAATGACTCTAAACACGACATTTAAAATCTGAGCTGCAGGTTGGTGAGGATTTGAGTATTCTGTAGAATCCAGGAGATATCCCAGCATCAGGTCGATGCTTCCATGTTCTTAAAATATCGTTGAAGAAGAAGATTTTCGAATTGATCAGACCTATGTTGTACCTACCTACCTACAGTTGATTTCATAGCGCAATTAACTAGAAAAAAGCTCATAGTTTTATAACGAACTAGCAGCCCGCCCCGGCTTCGCACGGGTAGAACATATATGCCTACAAAATTTGCATCAGTTTGTTGCATCGAATATAAAATTGGTGAAAATCGCATGATAATCCGTTCAGTAGCTATTGAGATTATTGCGAACAGACAGACAGACGCAGTGATGGACTTTGTTTTAAAATACTTAGGTACCTAGTGATATTGGACGGCCCTTTGGCGTAATGGATAGTTACGCTGATTCTGACCCGACGGATATACAACAATAATAATGTTACAAATTCACGATAATTTTAAAATCAGAATATATTTTTTGTACATTTTCTACTCCATTACTCTAAAAGTTAGAGGGCACACATTTTACCACTTTGGACGCGCCTATCTTTTCAATGATTGACTTTGAGAAAAAATGATTTTAGGAACCTAAATGTTATTTATAAAGACCTATTCATAGACACCCTACATGTATAGGTTTGAAGATTTAAACTTTTATATTTTTTATTTTTTATAAAAATCAGAAAGCGGTTCACAGAATACATCTACCTACCAAGTTTCAATTATGTAGTCTTAACAGTTTCGGAATAAAATCACTGTCACCTACAGACGGACAGACAGACAGACATGACGAATCTATAAGGGTTCCGTTTTTTGCCATTCGGCTACGGAACCCTAAAAAGTAGCTTACCACCAAGGAGAACATCTGCCGCCTACCTTACAGCGTTCCCCGACGCAAAAAGTAGGGGTATTATACGTTTGACGTGTGTATCTGTGTGTCTGTCTGTAGCATCTTAGCACCCAACCCGATGAACCGATCTTGATTTTACTATTGATAGTATTTTTTTTGTTTGATAGATGTCTTCATCAAGAGTGTTCTTAGCTTTGATTCATGAAAATTCGTTCAATCGTTATAAAACTATGAGCTTTTTTACCCGACTGCGCGACGCAAAGGAGAGGTAATGTGTTTATCAGTCTATATATATGTATGTTTGTTCCTTTGTGGCACACTAGAGACCAAACGCGTGGGCCTATTTTGATAATTGGCACGTCAATAGATTCGCCATGCTAGCGCAAGTGTCAAAGAAAACATAAAAAATTTAAAAATTCAAAATGGCGGATTTCAGACGCCAAAATTTGGGGTTCAATAAAAATTTTTTTTTCAAAACCTATCGAGTGGCGATCGAATTAAAGGTCTTAAAATGGAGATTCAAAATATATTTATAACAAATAATTTATGATCGAACAAATCGAAAAAAAAAACGATTTTACATGCCGCGTTAGTCACTTTCAGTAACAAGTTTGCGGTGCTTTATCTCAATAAAATTACAATGAGACCAAACGAAAATCATATTAACTCAAACAAAAAAAGAATTTTCCAAATCGGTTAAGAATTGATGGAGTTCTGAGGTAACAAACAACCTCTTCATTTTGGTATAGTCGTTTAATAGTACAACTGTAAAGTAAGTAAGCTTAAAAAGCAATACCCTATCTATTTCACGCATTTCGGTTTTTTGTTCTTTTTTCCATAATGGTAATAACGGTCATAGTTATACATATTTTGTGAAGATTTCAAGTCTCTATCTATTATTAGTTCAAGTTAGTACAAGTTCAAGCACAAAACGCCGAAAAATACACGTTACTTGTCGGGACACATTAAACCCCATTCGTTAAGCCATTAATGTGTCCCAACTGTTAAAGTCTCTACATTCCATATAACAAAGTATAATTAATTTTATGAGTGTATCGACCGAGAAAGAATTTAAATGGTATAGTTTTTTGATATCCCTAAACAGAAGTCTAAACTACTAGACTTACTTGTTTTTTCTTTTCAGTTCGTTTTTTAACACTTCACTTTTTGCGCAGTCGGGTTTTTTGATTTTTTAATTTAATGTTTTATTCTAGTCAATTGCGCTATGAAATCTACTTTCATAGGTCTGATCAATTCGAAAATCTTCTTCTTCAACGATATTGTATATTTTATTAATTAATTATTAATTATTGTAGCATGGAAGCATTGACCTGATGCTGGGACATCTCTTGGACTCTACAGAATACTCAAATACTCACCAACTTACAGCTCAGATTTTATATGTCGTGTTTAGAGTCATTGGAATGCTTTTAATGAAAAGATTATACATAGATCAGTCGGGGTGGTTTAAAATATTATATTATTATATATAGATTATTATTATTTTATACAATAGATCATATTATTGTTATATTATATTGACTTCAAATTGATTGTGATCGGTGGGGATCTCTGAATAGCTAAGCTTATAATATTTTTCCAGTAAGTATAATAGTAGTAACTATGACCTAATTTGTGGTATCACTGCAAATATTTTATTAATTTTGTGATGCGTGTATGTGAAATCCGTGATATCTTCTAGAGTTTTCATTTGAATTATAGACTGTGAAGGACAATTTTAATCTATAATATGTGGCCAAGCTAGTTAACGTAATTATTTGGATAAGGATTAATACTATATACTTGAAAATAGCCTTGGAAGTTATGTGATATTTTTTAACAAATAATTAAAGATTAAAATGGTTACTGTGAGTTAACTAAGGTTAACTCAGAGAGATAGACATATGCTGTCGCAGACTTTTTTGTAGATCTTATTAAGTTGTACAACTCTTCCATAGAAAATATTCTTCCATCAATTGAGCAGCGTTCGTAAGAAACGTGTTTTTTCGACCGTTTCTTTGTCGACTTAGGTTGCAAATTAGATCTCCACGAATGTACCTTTCATTTAAACGGGATAATATATAGCCTATTTTCATTTCGAAAGTCCATTCTAAATATTAGTGAAAGAATTTTTTAAATCGGTCCAGTAGTTTTTGAGCCAAATCATTACAAACATACAAAAATAGATAGATAGATAGATAGATAACTCTTTATTGTTACACCTTCTTAAAACTAACTTACATAGTAAACTTAAGAATAATGTGTTACAATGGGCGGTCTTATCGCTAATAGCGATCTCTTCCAGACAACCTTAGGATGGAGAGGATAGAACATGTGACTAATGACGGGTGTATCTCGCAACTCTAAACACTAATCACTTACATATATACCTATACATAAACTTAACATCTTATATAAATACCTAGTGGCTCAAATATTAAGCGTAAATTAATCTTATGCAGCTAGAACAGTACAATACTAAATAATAACCTTGAATAAGAATAAATAAATAAATATAACAGGGGACTCCAGTTACGACAGATAAAATTGCTTTAAATGATCCTTAAATATATTAATGGATTGAGATGCTCTAATGTCCTCAGGTAGAGAGTTCCACAGGCGAATAGCCTGTACTGTGAAGGATTTATCAAAAAACACAGAACTGTGAGGTGGAAAACTTAGAGTATAGTTTTCTGATGACCTAAGAGAAAGAGTATTTGCGCTATGAAGGAAGTTGAAACGTTCTTTAAGATAACGTGGAGTACATGGATTAAAAAGAATATTGTAAAGAAGGGAGAGGATGTGAGTATTCCGGCGAAGACGAATAGGAAGCCACTTGAGCTGAGAGCGAAACTGAGATACGTGGTCGTATTTACGTAGGCCAAAAATGAATCTAATACAGAAGTTTTGGAGACGCTCAAGCTTATTTAGCTGATCCTCTCTAAGGTCTAGATAGCAGACGTCAGCATAATCAAGAATGGGATGTAAGAGAGATTGAGCGAGGGCAATTTTAGTGGTAATGGGGAGAAAATTACGAAGTCTTCTAAGCGAAGCCCCTGCTGCATACAGTTTACGGCTAGTGTTTTGAACTTGCAAGTCCCAACTAAGACATTGATCCATTACGAGTCCCAGATTCTTTACAGATATGCTGAACGGAATATCGATACCTTCGAAATTCACCTTTGGAAGCATTTGCCAATCCACTTTCGTTATAAGTCTAGAGCTACCGATGACCATGACCTGAGTTTTGGTGGGATTTACCTTGAGTCCAAATGCTTTACTCCATACAGATATACGTTGCAGATCAGCATTTGTGGCAGCAATAGCATCTGATAGTTTGTCGAGAGATGCTTGGGTGTAAATCTGAAGATCGTCTGCATATAAGTGGTAAGAAGAAGAAAGATTACGAGAAATTGAATTAATAAAAATGGCAAAAAGTAAAGGAGAAAGAACGCCGCCTTGAGGTACGCCAGCTGACGTGTTACACCACGATGAAAAAGTATCATCAAGGCGAACACGCTGCCGGCGCCCGTACAGATAACTGTGAAACCAATCGATTACCAATGGAGATACGTTAATGGAGCGCAATATCGCTAAAAGGATATCAAAATTAACACTGTTAAACGCGTTGCTGAAGTCCAACAATGTTAGTACCGTCAGATGTCGGTTTTCCATGCCGAGGCGGATGTCATCAGTGATTTTGACTAGTGTACTGACGGTGCTGTGGCCTGGACGGAAACCGGATTGGAAAGGGTTAAGAAGGTTATTCAGGGAAAGGTATCTACTAATTTGATTGTGGATAAGACGCTCGAAAACCTTGGACAGGAATGGAAGAATGGAGATAGGTCGATATTCAGAGAGGGTTTTAGGATTGGGTTTTTTAGGTAAAGGAATTATCTGAGCGTCTTTCCAGGGGGAAAGGAAAACACCTTCAGTTAAGGAGTTGTTAAGGATAAAACAAAGGACAGGGAGGATAGTGTCAAGGATTGGTACTAACATGTTGCGGCTTATACCATCGCCACCAACAGCATTGGATGTTATAGATAGTACGCTTTTCTTAACGTCACATGTTGATAATCGATCGAAGACAAAGGAAGGATAAAAGGGAATTGGTTGATTTGATAATTGGACTAAAGTGTTATTTTTATCTGTGTCAGAAATACCAGATGAAGGTTGAGTGAGTTAATATCTAGATGAAGTGGAACAGAATTTTGAGGAGGTTTACCAATTCCCAGTGACCTAAGAAACTGCCAGATTTTAGCAGGATCCTCATTATTAACCGATTTGTGAACATGAAATACAAATATACAAATGTTTTCTCTTTATAATATTAGTATAGATGAACGAATTTTCATGAATTAAAGCTAAGAACACTCTCGATGAAGACATCTAATCTATCAAACAAAAAAAAACTATTAATAATAAAATCAAAATCGATTCATCCGGTTGGGTGCTAAGATGCTACAGACAGACACACAGATACACACGTTAATACCCCTAAACCCCTAAACGTATAATACCCCTACTTTTTGCGTCGGGGAACGCAGCGGCCGTATGGTTACGGCGGCAGATGTTCTCCTTGGTGGTAAGCTACTTTTTAGGGTTCCGTAGCCAAATTGCAAAAAACGGAACCCTTATAGATTCGTCATGTCTGTCTGTCCGTCCGTATGTCACAGCTATTTTATTCCGAAACTATAAAGACCACAGAATTTAAACTTGGTAGGTAGATGTATTCTGTGAACCGCTTTCCGATTTTTTAAATAAAAAAAATCAAGTTTAAGGGGGGCCTTTACGCCAAAAGACCGTCCAATATCACTACGTAAGTATTATAAAACAAATTCCATCACTGCGTCTGTCTGTCTGTTCGCAATAATCTCAATAGCTACTGAACGGATTATCATGCGGTTTTCACCAAAGCCAGAGTGTTTATGAGGAAGGTTTAGGTGCATAATTCGTTAAGGTTTTGTGTAAATTGGTTGAAATATAACGATGATTGTTAAATATGTTAATATTTTATATTCGATGCAACAAACTAATGCAAATTTTGTAGGCATATATGTTCTACCCGTGCGATGCCGGGGCGGGCTGCTAGTCAAGAAAAAACCGGCCAAGTCGAGTTGCACTCGCCCGCCGAGGCTTCCGTCATATTATTATCTTTTCTATGCTTCCGTACCAACGTTGGTTGGTACCAATTAAGCTAGCCCTCTATATTGTATGCGCGCTCACATAACTCAGAGGTCTATCTTAATTGGCGTAAACAAACAATGTGTTTATGGGAACACCCTTTAATTTTCAACTTTTTTTATTTTTTGGAATTTTTCCTTTATTTGTGCTGTAAGACCTTGCTTCTTGCCAAATTTAATGATTCTAGGTCAACTGGAAGTACCCTATAGGTTTTGGGTCGAAAACGTACTTTTGGTTGACCTAGAATTGTCAATTTTGGTTAAAAGTAAGGTGTTATAGCACAAGTAAAGGAACAATTCCGAAAAATAAAAAAAGTTGATAATAATGGTATATTTTGGTGCTTACAAGTTTTCGCGAAAATCTAAATTTGCCCATATCTTTTTATCGTATTGACTCAGGACTTTGATCTTTATACACCTAATAGGGACTATAGACATCAGTATTTGATATAAATTTCAACTTGCTAGGTCCACCCGTTCGGCCGTTCCTGAGAAAATCGGTGGTGACACACGGACAGACAGACAGACAGACGGACAGAGGGACAAGAAAGTGATCTTATATGGGTTCCTTTTTTACCTTTTGAGGTACGGAACCCTAAAAAATGAAATATATATTAATGTACCTTACTAAAAAATAAAACTGGCCAAGTGCGAGTCAGCATCGCGTCTCTTATCGCACACTTAGGGAGGGTTCCGTACAATACGAAACATAACAGAGTTTCAACCTCATATATTTGATTAATAATTGATATTACCAAGAGTATTTGGTTTGGTCGCGATCTAGAGAGACGGGGCTCGTTTACTAGCGCCATCTATGTCATTTTGCCGAAACTAATTATATAGATGGCGTTTAAAAACACGTTTTTTGTATGGGGACCCCCTTTAATTTTTAACTTTATTCTGTTTTTAGTATTTGTGGTTATAACGGCCATAGTAATTATTTCAAGTTTCCTATGTATTTCGTGGTTCATAAGTTCAAACAACAACGGACGGATGGACAGACAGATGGACAGCAAAGTCTCAGTAAAAGGGTTCCGTTGGTACCCTTTGCGTTCGGAACCCAAAAAGCGTGACACGTCTTAGAGAACACTTTGCGGTGCTCGTACGCCAAAACTATTGATTTAAAGAAAATAAAGGATAGGTTATGAATTGCAGGAAATTTTCTCTAGTTTAATTTTTTAGAAGATATTTTTAACGTAAAATCAGTCGGAAACATAGACCTATACCTCGAGACTGAACATCTCGAACTGGCATTGTCGAACACCGTAAAGGTGCTGGCCGGCAACTTCCCGCTCACACGTAGCTCGACACTCAAACGAACAACACGCGCGTTATGAAAAAACCGAAATGCCATCGTGTGTCCTCAGATACTGTAAAAACCAATCAGGAAAAACAAACAAAAGTGACGGAGTCACTTTTCATAAGTAAGTTCAGATTTTCGAATAAAACACGCTAAAATAAAACATTATTTTGTCAAATTGTAATGACACTTCACGACGCGGCGCCATGTTCTGTTTGTACGGGCAGTTCATAGATTGTGTAAACAGATATGACATTATAGCTAAATTTAATTGCCAATTTTTAACCTTTGGAGAACAGTTTGTATATACTGTAATTTACTGTATAATAGGTTATTTTACTCTATATGAGAAATCTAAAAAATCTTAAAATGTATTATTGAGATAGCTTAAGCAAAAAGCAATCTGAAAACATTAGTTTTAGTTCATAAAATATGAAACTAAATTTTAAAATTCAATTTAAAGGTTTCAGCCTTTTTACCCGACTGCGAAAGAAGGAGGGCTATGTTTTTCGAGTGTATGTATGTATGTTATGATTAGTACCTATCCTATCCTAATATCGTATCCTCCTTTTTTTTTAACAAAAAGTACTTTAGTCGTCGTCGGTAATTCGGTATCGACGGTATGGCGATAGGTGTTAAATCTACAATTTGTCACATCTGTTTGTCGGTTTTATCTATGGCGGCAACCGCTCCCCCCTGCCCCCGCGTGAATGATAAGCGTTCGACAAAATGCACTCGGGATAGCGACTCTTTGGTTTAACTCTATGGTCGGAAACGAGATATTGT
The DNA here is from genome assembly GCA_954871355.1 of Cabera pusaria. Classification (NCBI taxonomy): domain Eukaryota; kingdom Metazoa; phylum Arthropoda; class Insecta; order Lepidoptera; family Geometridae; genus Cabera; species Cabera pusaria. The sequence goes on along the minus strand of OX940902.1, from coordinate 1,093,538 downwards.
CAAAAAAGATGGCGGCACGAGCGGCAAAAATACGAGGTGGCAAAATACAGATTCGGAAAAAGCACGTCGAACTCTATAAAATCACCAATTTTCAAAATTCCCGGAAAACTTTCCAGGTAAAACTCCCAAATGACTGTACATACTAAAATCCTTATAATAAATCCTTTAAAGTGACTAACATGAAGTGGTTGTTGGTTTATATCGGATAAAGACTTGCATTGAATAACGGGCTACTACAGAATCCTACTCTGCGCGTGGCCCGACACGCACTTGCCGGTTTTATTAATATCATACCTCCGTCCCGTTTCTACCATCGAAACTCCCGACCTTTTTGACGGTCAAAAAGCACATTAATTAATACTTCGGCATCACATATACTAGTTTCACACGATTGTTCTTCCCACATACCTACCCACATGTAAGATGTGGAATGACCTCCCATCTGAAACCTTCCCAGAAATTAATAATTAATTGAGTTATTTAATCTGAGTAGCTATAAACCAAGAGTAATGAGAGTGCTCTCTAATAAGGGTAGGCAATACCTCTGGTTTTACAGATGTCAGTAGGCGGCGGTGACCGCTTACCATCAGGGCTGCTTGTCTGTTTGCCACTCCATATTATAAAAAAGAAGGTTTAAATCTTCGACTTTGCTATAGGATGTGTATGTGAAAAATAATTGCACTTTTGAAACAAAACCAATAAATCTGCAAATTTTATTTTTACAATTGTACTGTACATAGTTTATTTAACCGTTATAAACATAACGAACATTTTATTTTAATAACATTGTTGAGATGTGCCTTGTCAAACAAGTAGTTTTTTACAAAAAATGTTGGCCCATAAAATAATGGGTTTATTAATTTTTTTTTAATAATTTATGGTTTATGCATATGCTGATGCACCACATGTTGACATTTAAAGTATGTACAGAAACTACACGTGTTACAACGTAGCAGTAATGTAGATACACTCCTTTTTATATGTATCAAGATTGAATCTTTAGTTTTAGTGGTAAAGTTACAATGTATACATCTATATGGCCTCATTTCACTGCTTGTGTGTTGACGTTGAAAGTGTCGTTGAACAGAGGCTTTGAATTTAGCCTTGAATTCACAATTAACACATTGGAACGGCTTGTCTTGTCCCACATTCACAAGGACTTCAATGCTTCGCCAGTCGATTTCTACATTGTCTGCATCTACAGTGTAATTATCTTTTGTATTTATTGGAGGTGGTGGCACATTTGAATCATCATAAAATGGAATGGAACAGCCCTCGGGTAATGGTCCGGGAAGTCGACGAGATCGATTACTTTTCTTTACACCAGGATGTTTCCATAGATGCAGTTTGTAGGCACAATAGTAGTCAGTCACTAAATCACAATATTGACATTTAATAGGCTCAGCCTGGTGGCTCTTTTTCAAATGAACGTTCAGTCGCCATCGGAGTATGCTTGTAAATTGACAGTAATCACATGTGAAAGCTTTCTCTGATACCTCCTTATGAATTAGGGCTAGATGTCTAACAATGTGGCCCTTAAATTTGGTTTTAAACGAACATTTATCACACTGGTAATATTGGTCCGGTCCTCTCTCCTCATGAACTCTCATATGTTTTTTGTAGCAGTTTAAGTAAGCGGAAGAAAAGCTGCATTTATCACATGTATAGTTTTTTACTAATGAATGTTTTCTTTTATGGTTTTTGAAGTCTTGTTTAAATATGGTTGTGTAAGGGCATTCAGGACATTGTAACACTGTTGTGCCAGGCGGGAGTGTGTTGTCTTTATATTGATGCATGAGAGTGTGCCGTTGTAGGTTGTTGCGATATTTAGTGGTATAGTCACACCGATCACATTGCACTGGTCTGAAGTTAGTGTGATCCATTATGTGGTACTTCAGACAGCTCTTGTAAACAGTTTCATAATCACAGTAGAGGCATTTGTGTACTTTCTTTGGTGGAGGTCTTTTAAGTTTTCTCCTATCAGGTGGTTTTCTGAAAAACATTTCAAAGTTAAGTTAGAATCTTTTGTCCAGCTCATGCACTAATTAATAATATAGTTATAGTAGATTTTAAATACTTGAAAAGCTTCAAAATCTCTCTGATGTACTTGAGTAAACAAATAAACTAATTGTTTTGTGCTAATTGGTTACTAATTAATCTTAGATAGAAAATATTAGAAAAGCCGGTGCACAGTGTGTTATACACTTTTTCAGACATAAGCTTTTTATTGTATAATCCGGTGAACTTCATCATATAAAACATTGGAGTAAAACTCCTGAATGAAAAATATACTTATTTAGCGGGAAAAAAAATGTTGAACTTTCATCAATTTTTTTCCTAAAAAAGTAAAAAAAAATCTTAGAACTAAAATGTTTTATGTAGTTTAAAAGTAACATATAAGCAGCACGTTTCAGAACTTTAATGAATGTTATAACTTGCTTAGAACCAGAGAAAATAATATATTTTGATTTCCCGTGTTATATTTTTTTCTGAAGAAATCCGCCGTTTTGGGAAGAGATATTTATATGAAAATTAAGATATTTTACGGATCTATGCTCCACAAAAAAATCAGCTCCCAATCTTGTGGAGTTAAGATAGTACAGCCATTTCAATTTATATTCTTAAATAGGAGTAACTTTATTCCAATGATACGTTATATCATATATTATATGGTATATCAGTTGTATGATGATAAGGTAGATAATAAGGCCGTTGCATTTTTGGTGATTAGAAGAAGTTGGAAGTGCATAGACAAGTTTTTTAGGGTACCTTACCTCAAAAGGAAAAAGGAACTCTTATAGGATAATTTTGTTGTCCGTCTGTCTGTCTGTTCGTCTGTCAAGACCATTTTTTCTTAGGAACGCGTAGAGATATCAAGTTGAAACATATATCAAATACTCGACTCGACAGATGAATGGTTCATTACTTTTGTTTTCTTTTTGTTTCAAAGTGTTAAAGTCTGCTTTTGCTATCTTTATTTTTATCAGACTTATTATCAGTTTACTTGATAATTGATAAAGATCTATTAGATCTAGATTTTGACGTATATATGTGCGATGTGGACACAAATTGACAACCCTAAAAAAAACAAATTCTTATATAGGAATAAATCTGAAAACCGTTAGTATGTAGTTTAATAACAAAAAAAAAATTACTGGCCATGTGCAAGTCGGACTTGCACTCGTAGGGTTCCCTATTTTATAAAAATTAGCAAAGAATACCACTATCATTTTTCGCCAGCAAAAAATTAACTTTGTTATTCATATTGTGTATATGAATTACAAAGTTATATTCGCGGTTATGAAAATGTGCTATATCTCAAAAACTACTGACTACATCTCATTCAAACCAATTTTCGTAAGAAGTGTTTATTGATATCTACAGCTTATATTTCTTTCAGATTTTTCACTCTCTTATTTTAAAAGTTAGAGGGGGGGGGGGGGCACACATTTTACCACTTTAGAAGTGTCTATCTTTCAAACGTTTTACTTTAAGACAAATTAGGATTTGGAACCTCTATATTATTTGTATCTATAGATACCGTATCTGTCTGTATCTATCTATAGACACTGATCACGTATAGATTAGGATTGGGAGCCCCCCATTAATATTTTATTATATTTATTTTTGTTTAAAGATTGTAAAGTGGTTCACAGAATATACACCTACTTACTAAGTTTCAACTGTGTAGTCTTAATAATTTCGGAATAAAGTGGCTGTGACATACGGACGGACGGACAGACAGACATGACATGATATATAAGGGTTCCGATTTTTACTATTTGCCTATGGAACTGTAAAAAAGTGAATTTATTCTACAAACTTATTATTTGCGGTTGGTGTAATACATTTTCTATTAATCGAACTGCAAAGATAAGTTTGTCCTTTAACTTAGTTTAACAAATTTGTACGGAAGCCTCGGTTCACGAGTCCAACTTGCACTTCAACGGTTTTTTTTAAGTAAGAGCAAAAGTACAAGCAAATACATGATGAAAATTAAGTATTGACTAACCTCATCTCTATCTGAAATTCCCGACACAAAAAGTGACAACCCTAACAAAAACTATGAATTGTTCATAGCTTCTTTGCTCCACATGATTGGGATAGGGTTTTTTGTGGCATATTATACTATAACAGACCTACATTTTTATATAAATATCTCTTCCCAAAACGGTGGATTACTTCAGAAAAAAAATAAAAACGAAATACCATAATCTTTTAATTTCTCTGGTTTTAAGCAACTTGCGACATTCGTTTATACTCTGGAACGTGATACTTATAAGGTAACGTTGAACGACTAATACTATTTCTTTACATGTCTTTTACTTTTAGTTTAATGTTTTTTTCTAATTCTATCCGGGCAAAATTAGTTAAAATAAAAAAAATATTTAAAACTCTGTTCATGCACATTTTTCAGGCGGGAGTTTTACTCCAATGTTTTATATGATAGTCTATCGGATTATACAATAAAAAGCCGATGTCCGAAAAATAGTCTCTATAACACATTGTGCGGTGGTTACTTGGATAAGGAAAACAGACAGACAAAAAAGACTGGAAGCAGCTGAAAGAGGCCTATGTGTCACGGGACAAGCTGATCACTAAACTGGGAAACCAGATGTGTTCGTTTTTAAGCTATTTTTTGTATTAAATAATTTGTACCATGTATCAGCAATAAAGGCTTGATATAATATTTACGTGAAATAAAATACTGAGCACAATCTATTGAATTCTAGGATTTCAGATTGAAAGTGCAATGATGTACATTACGTGGTTATAGATACTGGTGGCAGTGGAGGATTTGTCTCCTCATTTCTATTGTCCTGTGCTTCTTGAGTATCTTCATAGAACGGGTCTCCATCTCCCACTGTATCATGGTCTTCCACCTCAACCTTCACCCAGACAGATGCAATAGTGTTTTGAATGTATTCTGATTCCACAGGTTGGTCAGACATTGTTTTTGGTATTTGTTTGCATTAGTTAGTTTCTTAGTTTATGGCTTGTTGTCACAATTCTTGGGATTGCAATGTTTGCTTCAAAGAGAATATAACCACTGCGTAAGTTTGCTTTGTTGCATTTCTCTCCACAGACTACTATATGTGTCAGAGTTTCTCACATATCTGAAATGAAATTCTCTGACTGATACACAGATAACTATGTGTCTGTCATAACATAGGTTAGGGACCATCACAGATTATCATATTATGATGGAGACCATCCGGCCTATCCACAGATCTGCTATGTATTAAACTCGATCGCGTACACGAGTTCGATCGAGTTTATAATCAAAGTGTGTTTCATTATTTCACAATTTTTTGGATAAAAAATTGCCTGAAGTACTGAAACATGCACTGGGTTGCGGGTGTACGTAATAGTACGCTTGGCAACCCTACATTAATCAGGGGATTATTATTTTTATTAAACATGTGTTTTAAGTGTGACGTTCGACGTCTATATGAAAGCTGAATGGTTCAATACATACATACATACAATCACGCCTATTTCCCGTTGGGGTAGGCAGAGACTACTTCTTTCCACATGCTACGATCCTGACATACCTCCTTCGCTTCTTCCACTTTCATGAGCGCCTTCATACATGCTCGCCGGTTATAGGTACTTTTGACTTGGCCTTTTTTTAAAACGTCTCCGATCTGGTCGTGATACGTTCGCCTAGGTCGGCCTCTACCAACTGGCCCATTCACACTCGTCTCATAAATCTGTTTCGTCAATCTTTCTTCATCCATCCTCTCTAGATGTCCAAACCATCTAAGCATCCCTTTCTCTATCTTTGTCACTACATCTTCTACTACACCACGACATTCCCTTTTGGGACCTCCGGGAAAACTCCCGGGAAATCCCAATTACTTTTATGTGTGCCAACCCTATCTACTGTTACTTGTTTAAATACTGAGACAGGAATGGGATGGCACTTGCAGTTCCGGCGTTTTACGACTGAGGCGTAAGAGCCGGGGAAGAACAGAGAAGGGTCCTCTTCTAGATTAATAGGAAGGTCTAGGTACTTATCTTTTATATCGACGGTCCCAGGAAGATATTATTCCGACGCGACCGTCAAGTGCTCTAGGATTTGTATGTGATAGATTTTTATAATAATTAATTCATCTTCTTTATTTTCATAATTTATTTCTGTATATTCATACAAGAATTGGTGAATCAGTGCTCACATGGACGGTTTACTGAACAACCCAGTCTCATGTGACTTTAATCCTTTTTAATAGGAAAATAAATAATGGTTTTTTAATCAACCAAACATTGCAAGAGAAAAATCTATATTCTAACTTGTCAAAATAACATATCGAAACCTTGGCAACCAATTCTACCATCGACATATGAAATTCAAATATATCGGATGAGAAAATTAGGCTGTCAACAAAGAGTTCGAACATCATAAAATAAGGCGAGGTCGCCACATCACCCCCCCACGAAGACGAACATCCCCACCAAAAAGGGAGGCCGCCCGTAATCGGAAGGATGAACAAAATTGTCCCATAGTCATTCAGAATCAAACAAATCTGTGATGACCATATAGGAAGTTGAAATTCGGGACGTCAGGTCAACCAAATTATACAAAATAACAATTTACATTAACTAAAACTCAAATTATCTCGGGACTAAGGATTCACAGATCCAAAACATCCCTAAATTTGACTCGACGTCCAGAACGCGTCGAAACGACAGGATCCAAGGCTGGTGGAGGAGACTCCTTCGAGGCAGGCAATGGAATTAAATTTCCGACCGGAGAAACAGGCACCGTGAGAGGTACGTCCAATGGGTTGCTGCCTGGTTGCACTGAGGTCGATACATGATCATCCTCAGCCTCGAGATTTGCTGGTTTAACTCTGTCCACGCTTACCTCCTGCCTTTTCCCCCCCACATCAATCGTGACGGTTTTTGCCCCTCTACTGAGGACCTTATATGGTCCAGTATAGGGTGGCTGAAGAGAACGTCGGACCGTATCGTCACGTAAAAACACGTGCGTAGTGGTCGACATTTCTTTAAAAGTGAAAACTGAAGGAGACGAATGCCGAGACGCAGGAATTGGTCGAAGATCTGCCACAACCTTACGTAGCTGTGCCAAAAAATCATGCGCACTACTATCACTGATTGGCAAGGATGGTACCACGAAATCCCCTGGAAGTCTCAAAGGCTCTCCGTATAATAACTCGGCAGCAGAACATTTCAAGTCTTCCTTGAGTGCTGTTCTAATACCTAGCAGAACCAGCGGTAAGGCTTTACTCCATGTCTCTGCATGGCACATTAAAGTAGCCTTAAGCTGTCTGTGTAAACGTTCTACCATCCCATTAGCTTGCGGATGATAACTGGTTGTCCTAATTCGCTTAGTTGCGCAAAACTGTAACAACTCATTAAACAAGGTAGACTCAAACTGTCTGCCTTGGTCAGTAGTGACAACGAGTGGTACACCAAATCGCGAAATCCACCCGTTGACAAAGGTATTTGCTACCTCTTCAGCAGTGATACATGACATCGGCCATGCCTCTGCCCACCTCGTAAATCTATCGATTGCGGTGAGGCAGTACGTAAAACCGTTTGAATGCGGTATCGGTCCGATTATGTCTAAATGTACCTGCTGAAAACGAGAACTTGTGCTGGCAAAATTGCCTAACGGAGATGAAGCATGCCTGGTAATTTTGCTACGCTGGCATGAGACAACAACGTGCCCAATACATACAATCTTTCCTAAGTAACGGCCAGATGTAACGATCTGCGACCAGGCGTGCGCTTGTGCGCGCGCTAGGGTGGCCGAGATTGTGCAATCTGAGAAATACAGGCCGTCGAAAGGATGCGGGTAAATACGGTCTCGGTTTCCCCGTTGATACATCGCATGTTACAGAAATATCCGTTCCTGGAATAGGAACAGATTCTTATTTCAAAGAAGAATCTGCTCGCAACGTAACAAGTTCCTCGTCCACCTTCTGAGCTTTAGCCAGAGCAGAGTAGTCGTCTGTAAGAGAAATTGCCTCTATGCGCGACATCGCATCTGCCACTACATTGTCGTCGCCTTTAACGTACACGAAATCAGTGGTAAATTGGCTAATGAAACTCAACTGGTTTAATTGAACCGGTGGTAACTTTTCTCTTCGCTGTTTAAACGCGAAAATTAGAGGTTTGTGATCCGTAAATATGGTCACATGTTGCGCTTCCAAGAAATGTCTGAAATGCTGAACACTCTCGTAAACAGCTAGGAGTTCCCTATAATAAGCGGGCCACTCCTTCTGCTTTTCTGTTAATTTTTTACTGAAAAAGGCTAAGGGATGCCAACTCTCATTCTCGCTCTTACGTTGTTGTAAACACGAGCCTACATGAGTACCTGACGCGTCGGTAAATAAACCTAACTGCGCGTTACTATCAGGGTGTGACAACAAGGTAACTGTTGTGAGGCTATCCCTACAAGCTATGTAGTCTTTTTCTAAGGCATCCGTCCAAGGGAATGGTTGTGTACCTTTCCCTTGAGTGGATGAAATCGCATCAACCAGAGGTGCCTGATATTTCGCTGCACCGGGTAAAAATCTGCGGTAGAAATTTAACATTCCTAAAAAACGTCGCATTCCCTGCACAGTTTTAGGAGGCGGGAACTCTGCGAGCGCTTGTATTCGCTCGTTAGGCGGCTTTGTGCCTACTGCATTGATCTGATAACCTAAAAAGGTAACCTCAGATGTACCAAAAACGCACTTTGCCGGGTTAATAACAACACCGAACTGTCGTAACCTACCGAACAGTATTTTGAGGTGTTCCGCATGACTCAGCTTATCCACGGAATGTACCAGGATGTCATCAACGTATGCGTAACAGAAATCGAGGGCTCGCACGACTTCATCGATAAATCGTTGAAAAGTCTGACCTGCATTTCGTAAACCGAATGTCATGTAGGGAAATTCGAATAACCCGAACGGTGTTATAATCGCAGTTTTGCAAATATCCCCTTTAAACACGGGAATTTGATTGTAAGCTTTAACCAAATCTACGGTCGTAAATACCGTTGACTTAGCTAAGTTGCTAGCAAAATCACCGATATGCCTAACCGGATATCTATCCGGGATAGTTCGCGCGTTTAATATCCGGTAATCGCCACACGGACGCCAGGTTGAATCCTTTTTAGAAACTAGGTGCAAGGGTGATGACCAAGGACTATCCGAAGGCCTAGCTGTACCAGCTCGAACCATTGCGTCGAACTCTTGCTGCGCCACACGAAGTTTATCGGGGGCCAGCCGTCGTGGTCTGCACGAAATAGGTGGTCCCTCTGTTGTTTCGATGTGGTGCCTAGTCGAATGTCTGACTACCCTATCAATACCTGGTGGGCGCGTAATATCGGGAAAATCTGAAAGCAAATCCGTATAACTGTTACTCGGGAGTACGATGGCCCTAACACTGGACTGTGCAACGTTTGGTGCAGTTGCTACAAGGCCCAGTTTGGTAACCCCATCCATTATCCGTTGTCGACGGCAGTCGGGTAACAAATTATAGTGGCTCAAAAAGTCTGAGCCAATAATTGGAGTGCTAACATCCGCGATTACAAAGTTTCAAGTGAACTCTCTTCTAAAACCGAGGTCTAAATGAAGAGTAGTTGTGCCGTAGGTTTTAATAGATGACTGGTTTGCGGCAAACAACTCGAACCCGCTCTCCCCTAAACGACCCTTTGTTAAGCGTCGCGGGAAACAGCAGATATCCGAACCTGTATCTACTAAAAAAATTATTTTAGTTGCACGATCACTAACGAACAACCTACGACTTTTAAATCCGCGGTCGCTCATAGTTGCTACCGACCGCGGTATGCGTTGCCCAGATTGTGCTGCCTTCCCATTGCAGGGCCGAACGCACTTCGAAGCCCTACCGGCAAAACGATTATGGTACCAGCACAAATTCTGATTTTTAACACGCGACCTACTATTATTATTATTACGACTTCGGCCGCGATTTTGTTTGTTACAGGAATGATTCTTATCAAGCGACCGGACATCTTGAGAACTACTATCCATGGCCGATACAACCATCCCTGCCAGCGTGGAAACCTGGCTTCTAACTTCGTCCAACTCCGAAATCTTGGAAGGTTTGGACGGTTCGGCTGTACGCACACTGCAAGACTGCGACGGATCTTGCGATATAATTTCAAATAAGCGATCCGCTAATTGTGCCGTTATATTTAATTCCTGCAATGGCTGCGCCTCTAAAACAATTTGGATTTGCAGAGGAAGTTGTTTAAGCCAAATCGATTTGAGAGCCTCCTCCGGAAAATTTTTATTCGCGAGCGTCCTTAAATGCCGTAAAAACGAGGACGGCTTCCTATCCCCGATTGTCTCGCCACCTAATAACTGTCTGATGTTTTCCTCATGCGATTGCGAGAAACTCGAGACAATCGCTTGTTTTAACTTGGTGTACGGGGAAACGGCAGGGGGTCGAATAATCAATGCTTCGACCTCCCTGGTGCAACTAATATCTAAGTGTGCCACGGCATAACAAAATTTTGTCACTTCCTGAGTGATTTTATTAATAACGAATTGCGACTCAAGACTGGCAAACCACAGGGCAGGCCTGTCCTTACAAAAAACAGGTGTACGAATACTCACCCGGCCGACGCATACTTGCCCATCCTGACTATCATTCGATGCCTCGAAGAACGCCTCCCTTTCTGCAGTCGGTCCCGACGGACGAGCCTCTTGTCCCGTCATCGTCGACGCCTTTCAATCCAACTGCACGCCCGGGAAGTAAAAAACTTCCAGAAGGTACCAATCTGAAAATTTTCAAAGCACAGAAAACAATTGCACAATGACAACAGGGAAAAAAAACAAAGGAAATTAATTTTTATTCCTTTCTAGGTTCTACAAGGCTGTTCTGGGCTAGAATGATCGTGATGCGGCGATCTACACCTATAGGCATAGCCTAACTACGATATAAAAAAATAAAAAATGCTAAAAACACATAATTAAGTTCGCCACATAAAAGGAATGCGCCGGCAGCGTCCGCTTAAAAAAACAGGGACCTCGGAATGTCGTTTGCGACAATCCGGGACAGGAACTGACGAATTTGGGTACCTTGACACTTTCACACACTAAAAGAGGTAAGACGACGGAATCTTCTAGGCTCCTGTCGTCTAGTTGCAGCTCTGCACTGTTCAGCACTCCGTCGCTGGTCACCAGTTTGGGACCTCCGGGAAAACTCCCGGGAAATCCCAATTACTTTTATGTGTGCCAACCCTATCTACTGTTACTTAAATACTGAGACAGCAATGGGATGGCACTTGCCACAGAGTACCTTGTGGCACTTGCAGTTCCGGCGTTTTACGACTGAGGCGTAAGAGCCGGGGAAGAACAGAGAAGGGTCCTCTTCTAGATTAATAGGAAGGTCTAGGTACTTATCTTTTATATCGACGGTCCCAGGAAGATATTATTCCGACGCGACCGTCAATTGCTCTAGGATTTGTATGTGATAGATTTTTATAATAATTAATTCATCTTCTTTGTTTTCATAATTTATTTCTGTATATTCACAAGAATTGGTGAATCAGTGCTCACATGGACGGTTTACTGAACAACCCAGTCTCATGTGACTTTAATCCTTTTTAATAGGAAAATAAACAATGGTTTTTTAATCAACCAAACATTGCAAGAGAAAAATCTATATTCTAACTTGTCAAAATAACATATCGAAACCTTGGCAACCAATTCTACCATCGACATATGAAATTCAAATTTATCGGATGAGAAAATTAGGCTGTCAACAAAGAGTTCGAACATCATAAAATAAGGCGAGGTCGCCACACCCTTATCACGCTGTTCTCCAACTTATCTATCAGAGTCACATAATCTTTCATGTTTCTTCTGCCATACCCAGCATTCACTACCATACATGAGTGTGGGAACCAACACTCCCCTATGTACACGGCACTCCCCTATGTACACGGCACTCCCCTATGGCTCAATACCTTTGTTTTTTTTTGTAAATTCAAAGTAGTTTAAGTTATGTTTCCGTTATATCCATAATAATTATTTAGTCGGGTCAATTTAGACATTTGAAGGTGCATAAAGTCCCAACAAGCTGAAAATCAGTAAAATTGTTCAAAACATAATTACAAATAATATTTATAAGTTCCCCATCATTCCCGTGTATGGAAAAAAAAATATTCAAGGTCAAAGGTCAAAATAAAGAGTTTTTCGCGATTTTCAGAAAAAAATTGTAGACCATAAAATTATCTATAAAAATGTATAAATACTTTTTTTAATACAGTTGCTCAATAAGTGGCGTATTGCAAGGACGTATAGCGTTCGGGATGTGGGCTATTACACACTCGTGCTTTTTCTTTACCTTTCCCGAACTCGTGCGTTCTCTTTCCCAACTGTCAAAATAATGTCTATTAAAAAGAAAACCCAACCATGAAGTTTTTACTAAAAAAATTCAAAGAAGTTTTTATGATTCATGCAAATACGTATAGTTCTAAAAAGAAGCTACTAATTTGTTTCAATAACAGATTTAATGATTTGATGGAATGAGTTAGGTTAGGTTTCATTTCATCTCATCTCATAAAATTTCATTTTCATTTCATATCAATAAAAAAATTCTACTGAAGACTTGGCTGTATGAGCATAGTTCCCCTTGCCTACCAGAATGGGTGAAAAAAAAACTCTGCTTATATTCTACGGTTGGCGCCATTTTTCAGAAATTTTTTTTGCAAGTTTAGTTGTTTGTTGCACAAAATGAGTAATTTCAACCCTAGTTTTTTTTAATTAACACCACCGGAACTCAGTATAATTGCACAAAATGCTTCGGAGAACATTTTACCGGAAAAGTAAAAAAAATCGCTACATATCTACATACGACGAATTTATTGCGTGGAGAGAAGAGAAAAAAGCAAATCGTTTTTCAGAAAGTGTAATGTTGGCATACCTACTTCTCCGAACTCTCAGCAAAATTAAAACCTACGTTATGGTCGAGGTTTTTCGATGATAAAAAGTATGCTGAAAATAAGGAACAACGTGGATATAAGTGAATACCCAAAATTAGCAAACGCCATTGTATGACAAATATACATGAACAATCATACGAAATGAATAATAGTTTGTCTCAAACAGTAAATATGCAACCTAAAACTTCCCCAGTTAGTATAAAAAACTGTACCAATTTCAATGTATATGTGAATTATAACTTTTATAAGAAATAAATGTTTAGTTAGTTGAGTTATTTGGATATTAGATAGATACTATGTATGTAGTAGTAGTAAGTAGGTACATGTAGGTTAGTAAGTAGGTAGATACATGTAGGTATTATCTATCTACTACCTATTAAGACTTGGCTGGCACCGACTTCAAATAGAGAAGTGGGTAACGCTTATAATAATTTTGTAAATTATTTTTCGCTTTTGAGTGCCTTTTTGTGGTTATGAAGTCGGTTTTATTTATTTTTTGAAAAATAACTTATTGAAAGCCGTTTTGTTCGTGTTTTATAATATTAAATTTGTCCAAAAATGAAATTAACCGTTTATACATAGCTTTTTCAAAAACTTTTGACAATACAATATAATATTTTGAGGGCCCGGTGGCGTAATCGGGAGAACGGTCGGCTTTGATGCCATGGTACCGAGTTCAAACCTTACCGTGCACCAATGGATTTTTCCATCGAAACATTTATGTGCGCTTCTCACAGTGGCCCTCCGGTGAAGGAAAACATCGTAAAGAAACCAACAACCCCCGCATGGTGGTAGGACACTATATAGTGTCCGCCTGGCCAGCTACCACCCTCAAGTTAGAAAATCTGTCGCCAAAACATCTAATGTATTCCGGCAGCTATCCTTGAGATCCAGTTCCCTTCCTAGGCTTAGCGTGCTAACTATCTTCGACCGCATCATCACTTACCAACAGGTGAGATAGTGGTCAAACGCTAGCCTATAAGTCATAAATATATATATATATATATAGGAATTATTGTGTAGTGGCATATGTAGTGGGATCATTAAATCAATGTTCTGCTTCACTTGCTAACAAAAAGTAGCTTACCACCATCAAGGAAAAATCTTCCACTATAGCCTTACGGTGATCCGGCAGCATAGCTCTCGTGAGTCATGCCATTGTGGGCATAGCCTGTTCACCACAGATATATATACTATCTGTGCTGTTCACCATGCGAAAGTCAATTTGTATATTTGTTTGTTTGAGATTTCTTCACGGTCAAACGGCTGGACTGATTTAGCTGAAATTTTGCACAGGGATAGGCAGTAGTCATTAATGGAGGAGGGGGATTAATAGGTAAAGTAGAAAATAGCTTTGGAAGTTATGTAATATTTTTTATTAAAAAATTAAAGATTAAAATGGTTACTGGCAACCTTAAGAGATAGACATATACTATCACAGATTTTTTTGAAGACCTTTTTCAAGTGTACAATACTGTAGTACATTACATTATTTTGATCTATCTCGTAGGGTTAAGTAGCCAGCGTTTGCAATGTAAGTCCAAAAAAATGTTTATTTACGACATCACATTAGAAACCTTTAAAATGATCAGTGTTTCTCTACTATATTATGCATGTATTATACATATACTTTCCTCTTGAATCACTCTTGTCTATTAAAAAATTAAAATAAATAAAAGAATCCGCTTCAAAATTCGTAGCGTAGTTTTAAAGATGTAAGCATACATAGGGTCAGACAGCGACAGCGACTTTGTTTTAAACGCGGGCAAAGCCGCGGGACACAAGTTGTCTAATTTAATAATAATCGGTTCAGCTTTGACTACGATCTGAGGTAACAACAAAATAAAATTAATATACTCTTGGAATACTTCCTCCCTTTTCAAAGTCGGTTAAAGTACGATTGTATAATAATAGTATTATAAATATTTAGTTCATTCAATGGATTTCGTGATACATATGCAGCCCCCGTGGGGCTGATCACGAAAGTCATTGAATGAATGAAATGACGGGGACGCAGCTATGTAGGCTGTATAGCTCCGTCCCCGTCATTTAGTTCATTCAATGGTTTTCGTGATACGGGGAGTCAATAATCTAAGCCTTCATAGCTGCGCCCCCGTGATTTCGTTCATTCAATGATTTTCGTGATACGGGGAGTCAATAATCTAAGTATACAGCCTACATAGCTGCGTCCCCGTGATTTCGTTCATTCAATGATTTTCGTGATCAGCCCCCTGTTTTATTAAAAGTTACATACAAGTACCTAGTATTATATTCTCTTTGCATACAAGTAGACTTAAAGTTACCCAGTTCGACTGTAATAGGTTTTTTTTTTTTTTTTAATGAGTTACGGATGAAGCATATGCTGATGCACCACATATTGACATTTGAAGTATGTACAGAAACTACACGTGTTACAACGTAGCAGTAATGTAGATACACTATTTTTTATATGTATCAAGACTGAATGTTTAGTTTTAGTGGTAAAGTTACAATGTATACATCTATATGGCCTCATTTCACTGCTTGTGTGCTGACGTTGAAAGTGTCGTTGAACAGAGGCTTTGAATTTAGCCTTGAATTCACAATTAACACATTGGAACGGCTTGTCTTGTCCCACATTCACAAGGACTTCAATGCTTCGCCAGTCAATCTCCACCCTGTCTGCATCCACAGTATAGTTATCTTTTGTATTTATCGGAGGTGGTGGCACATTTGATTCATCATAAAATGGAATGGAAAAGCCCTCGGGTAATGGTCCGGGAAGTCGACGAGATCGATTACTTTTGTTTACACCATGATGTTTCCATAGATGCAGTTTGTAGGCACAATAGTAGTCAGTCACTAAATCACAATATTGACATTTAATAGGCTCAGCTTGGCGGTTCGTTTTCAAATGAATGTTCAGTCGCCATTGGAGTATGTTTGTAAATTGACAGTAGTCACATTTGAAAGCCTTATCTGATACCTCCTTATGAACTACGGCTAGATGTCTAACAATGTAGCCCTTAAATTTGGTTTTAAACGAACATTTATCACACTGGTAACATTGAACCTGTCCTCTTTCCTCATGTGCTCTCATATGTTTTTTGTAGCAGTTTGAAAAAGCAGAGGAAAAGCTGCATTTATCACATGTGTAGTTTTTTACTAATAAATGTTTTCTTTTAAAATGGTTATTAAAGTCTTGTTTGAATATGGTTGTGTAAGGGCAGTCAGGACATTGCAACATTTTCGTGCCAGGCGGGAGTGTGTTATCTTTATATTGATGCATGAGAGTGTGCCGTCGTAGGTGGCTGCGATATTTAGTGGTATAGTCACACCGATCACATTGCACTGGTCTGAAGTTAGTGTGATCCATTATGTGGTACTTCAGACTGCTCGTGTAAACAGTTTCATAATCACAGTAGAGGCATTTGTGCAGTTTCTTTGGTGGAGGTCTTTTTGGTTTTCTCCTTTCAGGTGGTTTTCTGAAAATCATTTCAAAGTTAGAATGTTTTATTCTACTCATGCGCTAATTCATTTTAAAGTAGTGGTGGATTTTAAATACATTAACAATAATTTTCTAAAGCTGTCTGATGTACTTGAGTAAGCAAATAATTATTAATATTTTTTTGTGCTAATAGGTTACTTATTGAACTTATTATTACTTATTAATAACTTGTGACAACTAGCCACAGAAGCCATATACTAAGAAACTAACTATTTTATTTAACCCCTCAAGCAGATCAAGCAGAATCTTTTTTTATATCTTAGAGGCTAGCATTTGACCACTATCTCACCCATAGGTAAGTGATGATGCGGGCAAAGATGTTAAGGATGCTAGGCCTAGAATGGAAGCTGGCTTTCAAGGATAGCTGCCGGAACACATTCGGTTTTTGGCAACAGATTTTCTAACTTGAGGGAGGATCCCTCCTCCCTCAAGTCAGAAAATCTGTTGATCTATTGGATTCCCAGATTTCACATTGTAAGTGCAACACTCTACATAAGATTTGCAGATATACTGCATGAAAAACATAGAGGGAAGAGAACAGACTCAGCCAGAATATGATATCATAATTATTACATGGTTATAGATGCTGGTGGCAGTGGAGGATTTGTCTCCTCATTTCCATTGCCTTGTTCTTCTTGAGTATCTTCATAGAACGGGTCTCCGTCTTCCACTGTATGGTCTTCCACCTCAACCTTCACCCAGACAGATGCAATTTTCTGAATGTTTTCTGATTCCATAGGTTGGTCAGACATTGTTTTTTTTTTATAGTATGTTCTGCTGTGTTATTATTTCTCCGACGTATGAGATGTTATAAGTCAGAACCTGTAAATAAATGTGTACATACATATATTAGGTAAAACCTTAGCAAAAACGCTCTGAACTCTGTTTGTTTAGTATTGTCTTGTGCAGGAATATACGGGGTGACCCTCAATCCAAACAGGAAGGCAGATTTAACTGGGAGCCAGTAATTGGTTTGAAATATAGTCAAGCCACTTAAGTGGACAGGTGCTAGCCTGCTACCAAATAACTATTATTTGTTTTTTTATATGTAATAGGCTAGCATTTGACCACAATCTCACCTGTTGGTAAGTGATGATGCGGTCGAGGATGGTAGCACTATAGGCCTAGAATGGGAACTGGCTTTCAAGGATAGCTGCTGGAACATATTATATATTTGGCGACAGTTTAAATTTATCTGAAATATACATATCATATATGAATGTTGTGATTGCAACATGTGACGTTACTCAGAAGATTATTCTTATATTATATTACTTATGCTATGGACAAGCTCCAACCAAATTTAGGTCGAAATAATTTGACTAAAGGTACAGGAAGACATAGAAGATGATACTTAATGATTTTCATTTTAATTAACCTACTTCACAAAAAGGAAGAGGCATTAAATATTTTTACATAGGAATGTTGGGTAAGTACTTCACTGACACGCAGCCAATGATAAATTTGGGTACTTACTTACCTACCTAATTATTGTTTATTATTTGCATGGGCTGTTAACTTATTTTTTACCTTCAGTCTTCATCAGCAGCCGGTATCAGTCTACTGGTGGACATAGGCCTCTCCCAAGTCACCTGTCACACAACTGAGTCCGATCTCGATCTCTATCGATCTTACATGCAGTGCACAATATAAATTTAATCACGACCGAAACAAAATATTTTGCACACTACATACATCTAGCATGGTGGTAGGACACTATCTAGTGTCCGCCTGGCCAGCTACCACCCTCAAGTTAGAAAATCTGTCACCAAACATCTAATGTGTTCCGGCAGCTATCCTTGAGAGCCAGTTCCCATTCTAGGCCTAGCGTGCTTACCATCTTCGACCGCATCATCACTTACCAACAGGTGAGATAGTGGTCAAACGCTAGCCTATAACGTATAAAAAAAAAAAAAAAAAAAAACACATGGAGCACAGAATACCGACCTCAATAAGCAAAAGATATAATGAACATAATAACATAATAATAAAATTAATTATATGTATGTCGTGCAACTGAGCAACACAAAAGTGGATTACCAGGTAGGCTGCGTCACTGAAACATCTTTATCTTGCATACTTAAACAATTAGTGACTAGCAAAGAGAATATAAATACTACGTGGTGACTAGTATGACACGTTATATACAGTAATTGCACTAGAAACGAAACAGAAAAGTTTGCTTGAAGCAAAGCAATAACCCAGTAATATATAAGGACTCTGTGGCGATAACAATGTAGAGATCTTCTACGATAACATGACCCGCCCCTCCAAAATTCAAAAGCGACATTGCATGCATAATTAAATAACTCATAATTATGAACGTACTTTGTACCAACCAACACTGCAAAAAAAGTTTCTATGAAATTTATAAGCAATACTTTCCGTTAAGTTAGGTTGGCTACAAAGTACCTTCATAATTCGGCTATCAACAATGTAGAGAAGTACCTACTCATATAACATAGTACAACATAATTACAACTACATACAAACTCTAAGGATGTGACTACACACATTAAAACAGTAATTTGGAGGGGCGGGCCATGTTATGCCGGCCGTAGAAGATCTATAGAGTAATCTAATTAAAATACTTTTTAAAGGCATATAGGCTAGCATTTGACCCCTATCTCACCAGTTGGTAAGTGATGATGCGGTCCAGGATGGTAGCACGCTAGGCTTAGAATGGGAACTGATTCTCATTCTCAAGGATAACTGCCAGAACACATTAGATGTTTAGCGACAGATTTTCTAACTTGAGACTATTATCTTTTCTGTGCTTGAGGGTGGTAGCTGGCCAGGTGGACACAAGATAGTTTCCTACCACCATGGGAGGATTGGGGGATTCTTGACGATGTTTTTCCTTCACCGGAGGGCCACTGTGAAAAGCGCACATACATTTTTCGGTGGAAAAATCCATTGGTGCACGGCGGGGATTGAACTGGGTACCTCTGGCGTCAAAGCCGAACATCGACCATTCTCTTACGGCAGTGACACCACCGGGCCCTCAAAACTAAAATACTTGTCCTACAAAAGCCAAAGAGAATATCAAAAGCAAAAAAACAAACAAAATAATTGTACATACTGTACCTTGAGGTGAGTTGAAGTCAATAGCCTTTTTTGAGACAAATTATTATCAGAGTTGTCACTCTCATAAAGAATACATTTAACGAAATTCGAAATCACAGATTTTTTCATTAGTTGATTATTTATTTATAATATTAGCTACCAAGCCTACCATCTATTATTATTATTTTCTTTGTTTTTGGCTTTTGCGATAATACCACCACAATATAACATTTATTTCTTTGAATCGATGTCGGATGTCCTTCACCACAGAACACTATTACCGTATATTATGTTACTCTTTGACTATTACCACAGAACACTTCCTCACGGGGAGTTTCTTCACAGTCAGAGAATGTTCTTTAGCAAAATTTCGTCGAACCTCAACCACAGATTACACAATATCACAGATTACTATATGAGTCAGAGACACAATATGAGACCTCAACCACAGACTAAGTAAAGATCACAGAGACACTGTAGGCAGAGAAAAGCATTGACCGCGGGTAGCTCCGTCTCTTTCCCACATAAAATAGGATATACTATGTAGTTATTCCATGTAACGGAGAAGGATAAAGCTATAATATTTCCCTCTCTCAGTGCGTGCCGGTTTTTACAGGGTCAGTAACGTAGTTAGCCGTTCTTAGCTTAACGAACTTTGACTTTTATTGCTATGTATCACTGGGTTCTAAATACATACATACATGGTTATGTTACAATCTTCTATCTCATATGGCCACGCTAGTGGTAGAACTACGTCTACTACTACACTACGTCTTATATATACCAATCTTGGTTTTGAGTGGCAACTTCGAGTTCAGGACCGGTCTTAACATGCCTCTAGCCACCTTGGCCTGGTTCACGGAGTGGGCCACCTGTGGCCCCATTCTTAAAGACCGGTCAATATGGATTCCGAGGTACTTAACCGACTTTTCCCATCGGATATCTTCTCCTCGAAGTTGCAGTGGAGGGGGCAGAATACGCTGTGCACCGGTAAGTAGCGCGGCTGTCTTTCCCACCGCGCCCAGTCAGCCCCGGATCTAAGAGGGGGCAACCGGGGCACCTGCCGCGGGCGGCAGTTTCAGAGGGTGCCAAAATCATAATATTTGTAGTTTAAAACAAAAAACTTGCTTCACAAAGCACCTAGCTTACAGAAGCCTGGTTGGCCCACTGCGACTTGTAAGAAACAGTTGCCACACAGGCCCACAACTAAAGTGAATTAATAATGGATTCTTATTGCCCCCTCAGACGGAATAAGAAGTCTAGACCGAGGCCCGCCGAACAACGCACTGAGGTTGGTAAAATTACAACACACCGTGTACATACACAGTAACACACACACGCATATAACGAAATTACACCTTACCTTGTCAGTCGAGCTATTCCGGCGCGCGGAGTGTGACGTTATAATAATTCACATTTTTATGGATAACAATGCCGAATTGTTTTGTGAAAGGGTGTAAAAACCAATCTTCAACAAAAAAAAGCAGGATGGAATCACATTTCATACGTAAGTAAGAAGGTAAGTAAACATAAAAATCGATATTTTTCATAAATAAATTTTAGTAATTATTATGACAGCTTGAAAAAAAAACCCACAAGTGTTGCCACTAGTAAGCGTTACGATAGTCCCCGTTTATTGAGTACCTAAGTTATTTTGTTCTATATTTTCATTATGGTTCCACACGATTAGATGTATTTAGCCAGTGTCAATACTGGCTTAATACACTAATTTGTAAATCGTGAAATAATCTTTAAGTTTTTGAGAATTCAATTCATAACAAGGGGTCAATGTCACATTTTAGTTTAATATTAATTTCAAATACTATAAACGGCTTATGACGGGATTCAAACCCGCGCCTACTGAGAAACATGCCCTGGCGCTCTAACCTGATATAAATAACTGTTATTGTTCAAGTGAGGGTGATGAAATATAATATAACATTTGCTATGACATTTCGTGATATACCATGACATTACGTGACATATCATAACGTTTTATGACATTTCATTAAATTTCGTGACATTATATGACATTTTGATACACTTCATGACATTTCATGCCTTTTCATGACAATTCGTGACATTTATGTGACATTTCGTTACACTTCGTAATATTTCATGACATTTCGTGACATATAATGATATTTCATGACATTTCGTTATATTCATATTTAGTGACATTTCATGACAGGATTATAAATTACCGACTATTATACTCACTAATAATTGTTGACGACTGTCTCGACCTAGGTTTCATGCATGTCCGATGCACATCCTCGGGAGTTTACGCGATCGCGCAGCAAGATCGCGACGACCACACATCATGAATCGTCGTGAAATTTCATTAAAAGTCACCAAATGTTACGATATGCCATGAAATGTCTAAAATGTCATGAAATGTTACAAAATATCATGAGGAGATGTCATGCAATTTTATAAAATGTTACCAAATTTCACAAAATGTTACGAAATATCATGAAATTCTATGAAATGTTACGAATTGTCTCGAAATTACATGAAATGTCATAAAATATCATGTTATGTTATAAAATGTTACCAAATTTCACAAAATGTTACGAAATATCATGAAATTCTATGAAATGTTACGAATTGTCTCAAAATTACATGAAATGTCATAAAATGTCATGTTATGTTATAAAATGTTAATTGATGTCAGGAAATGTCACGGAGCTTCATTGAACCACCTTAGACACGGCACTATAAAAGAACATTCATAAGCCAAAAATTATATTATCTTCGACCGTATCATCACTTTCCAACGGGTGAGATAGTGGTCAAACGCTAGCCTATAAGATATAAAAAATAATTTAAAAAACACTTTCCCGTCTTAGGGTGGAAAAGATTTATTTTGCGCGCACTTATCGAGAAACCAACCATCGTTTTTCGAATAGATGGGATGAAAACATACTTACATTACTCTTAAAAGTAAGGTAGACACTTAAAAAAAATTGGTAACTTATCTGTTTACTTATCCATTCATTCAGTATATAGACAATAATATATTAGGGTAATAAGTTTATACTGCATGGCAATACTCACTTAGAGCACACATGTTTACGAAACTGGCCTCAGTGCGTTGTTCGGTGGCTGGCGTCTGGACTTCTTATTCCGTCTGAGATTGTCCCATTCACAAAAAATACCAACAGTTATATAGTATGCCTACTAGCTGTGCCCGCGACTTCGTTCACGTGGAAAAGTGTCTTTGTTTTTCTTAATTATTTTACAAATAAGACACATGCGTATCCCACCTACACCGCACCGTACCACGCCGCGCAAATCCCCCTCCCCTCTCTCTTTCCCCCACTTCCCCTTCCCCTCACCTCCTCTCCCCCTCCTCCTCACAAACTTTAAATGCCATATTTATTTATATCGAATTAACAGCCTAAACAATTAGTTCCAAGCTTCTATCTTTATAAATGACGATACTTCCATACAACTTTTCATCACCCCTTTCAACCCTCTTTTCGCATTAAAAAGTAGCCTATGTCCTTTCTCAGGCTCTAGACTATCTGTGTACCAAATTTCATTTAAATCGGTTCAGTGGTTTTGGCGTGAAAGTGAGACAGACTGACAGACAGAGTTACTTTCGCATTTATAATATTAGTTAGGAAGTTAGGATAGTTAGGATGTGAGATTTTTAAGCAATTTATCTCAAACGCTGGAGAGGGGGCGCCACTATCAAGTTTCTGCCCCGGTTCGAAAAAAATTTAGATTCAGGGCTGCGCCCAGTGCTTGAAACTCGTTCGTAGACACTTTGCCTTGTATTTCTATTAAGTGGGTGCAATGAGTTAGCACCGCCGCACCGCTACAGGCGGACTAGTGGGAGTCTTACCTACCAAAAAATAAACATAATATTATGAAGTCTTTATTTTAAAACAATAATCATACAAATCTGTATTCTGTAAACATAATAAATATTGATAAACGGAAAGCTGCAGTGGCACACCGCAAACAGCACTACAACAGCATTCACTAACAGTTTCAAACTTCCGTGTTATGCCCCTGGTCCTAATTTTTTGGAAGACAGTCAAAGTATGTTTATCTCATACAGTTTTCTAGATGTCGTATGCTCTTGCATGATGGATACTCTATCCTCTATGGCCTCTGTCTAGACTTGCTGTCTAGTTAAGTGACACTAGAGACTACCTAGAACTTCTTATACTTCAAGAAACTTCTATACTTTTTGGGATTCAACCCGTAAGCTTTCAATCTCTCATCTGACAGTTTTTCGAGAGGGTTGCCAGTCGATTTATCATTTGGTTTACTTTTAAACTTCTTGTTATCTTTCTTCTTCTTTCCTTGAGGATTATTATTATTTTTAAATTTCTTTTTATTAGGTGTTTGCGAGTCGTTCATATCGGCTTTTCTTTTTAAGTTTGTACTTTCTTGACTAGGTGTAACATTTACGGCGATTTCAACATGGAATCCTTTATTCTTATTTTTCTTTTTACCTTTGATGATTTTACTAATATCACTATTGTTTTCATTTAGTTTTTGATTACTTGTTGATATATCTATCAATTCTTCTATAGTCGTTTCTAGTTTATTCTTATTCTTCTTGTCTTGGTTTAATTCTTTATAATTTGATATATCTAGTGATTCTTCTGTTTGAGATTTTTGTTTATTCTTCTTGTTTTTCCTTTTAGCAGTGTTGTCAACAGTTACATTTATTTCAGACTGTTGTCCATTTTCTTCAAGATTAGCGTTATCAGGTTTATGGGGTTTATTTTTCTTTTTACTTGCTTTGCTAGATTCACCATTTTGTTCACTGTCGTTATTAGTTGCAGTATTATCTTCCGTGTTAATTGCATCTTCTGCAGAAGGTTCAATTTCTTCTGTTTCTTCTGCGGGCTTGCTTTTATTCTTCTTCTTTTTCTTCTTTTTTGTTTCTTTCGGGACGACCAGCTCTGGCTCTCTGAAATAAATAAGTCATATTACAGAGTTAAGTCAAACTAACTACAATTAATGTGTGATGTAATTTGGTATTGTTTATCACAAAATCTCATTTAGATCTTTTCTCGAGTGTCTGCATGGCGTCCAAGCGACAACAATAACTGGTACGTATTAAAAGCCACGCAGAAATGGCGTTGAACCAATCACAAAATCACAACAGCATTCGAGGGTTAATTTCAGGCAGGTAGCCTAAAATTAGTATGTTGACCTGTACCTTTACAGCGTTTGTCCACAGCAATGGCACCGGGACGTCAACGGGAACAAAATGCCGGCGCCGAAGTAGCGGTACATATGTATAGAATGGCAGCTTGTCCACAGCATGACCGGCACCGGTCGACGTCATCCCGGCCGCCGATATTTCTAGTAGATCAGCGCGACCGCTAGAAATCGGCCAGAGATTTTGACGGGCCGATGTGCCGGCATTGGCTCGCAATACAAAACACGTTTGATCTTGTCCACACACTGCCGGCGCCCGGCCCCATCGATAGGTTATTGTTTTTTGTCTGAGGTTGTTTATTTTATTTCTATGGAAACGCATCTTCCACGCTTCCATCTTCAGCTAGAAGAAACAGAACCACCGGAATCGGTTGCGGTGGACAAACGATCGCCTGCACATCATTTTCAAATCGGCCCGAAAAAATCTCGGTGCCGTTGCTGTGGACAAACGCTCTTAGTACGAGTTTATATCGTTAACGCTTTTGACAGATCTCACATAGTTTTCGACTTATTCTAGCTCCCTGATTGGTCTAAATTTAGTGAAGTGTAGTAACCACTAGAGGCGCTGTACTGTTTTTCATACAAAATTTGTTCGATATACGATATCGAGTTTGGTATGAAAACTCGTACTAAATGTACTGAGCCCGATATGTACCATATTTATTATTAAAAAAATATATATATATACAGTCGAATTGAGAAACCTCCTCCTTTTTTTGAAGTCGGTTAAAAAGTACTATTATTTAATAAGTATATTATGCTCACACAGCGTAATACGACAACGACGAAGCAAGCCGAGAAGGAAAATCGACGAAGATGGAAAATTACAGAATTTGATAGGAAATTACAGAATTTGATGGAAAATTACAGAATTTTGATATGAAATTACAGAATTTGATGGAAAATTACAGAATTTGATAGGAAATTACAGAATTTGATGGAAAATTACAGAATTTGATAAGAAATTACAGAATTTGATGGAAAATTACAGAATTTGATAGGAAATTACAGAATTTGATGGAAAATTACAGAATTTGATAAGAAATTACAGAATTTGATGGAAAATTACAGAATTTGATAGGAAATTACAGAATTTGATGGAAAATTACAGAATTTGATAGGAAATTACAGAATTTGATGGAAAATTACAGAATTTGATATGAAATTACAGAATTTGATGGAAAATTACAGAATTTGATAGGAAATTACAGAATTTGATGGAAAATTACAGAATTTGGTAGGAAATTACAGAATTTGATGGAAAATTACAGGAATTTAAGGACAATTAGACGA
This sequence comes from Cabera pusaria, assembly GCA_954871355.1. Classification (NCBI taxonomy): domain Eukaryota; kingdom Metazoa; phylum Arthropoda; class Insecta; order Lepidoptera; family Geometridae; genus Cabera; species Cabera pusaria. Next base: position 1,067,571 of record OX940902.1, on the reverse strand, counting down.
AGATGGAAAATTACAGGGTCAGCAGGGGGCCACTACAGGATAATTAAATAAAAGTGTATACTCACTCAGGCAATTCTTTGAACAAGCTGGGCAGTACTTTCCTTTTCAAGGCCTGGTCAGACGCCTTCTGCCTGTAGGAAGCCACTTCACTCTTCTGCACGCTCTCCGGCTTGTGCTTCACCAGCTTCTTGAGCGGCACCCACTGGGTCAGCTCTCTGTCGTCTGCGAGGAGGATCTGAACATATATGGTGTTTTAGTTTTATCGTGATCGTAGCGCTTGGAGCACTGGATACATTTTAACCCTTCTGACTTCGCAGTTTGTCTATGCATCCGTCTATCAGAGGTATGTATCATCATCATCATCATCAGCCGGTGTCAGTCCACTGCTGGACGTTAACCTCTCCCAAGATGAGCGCCACTGCGCCACTGAGCCTGATTTTCGATATCTCCTTAATCATAATAGGTAGAATATAAAATTTTGACAGAATATGTATTATACCACTAGAACAAGGTGGTGGTGGTCTCCATACTGTTCTCCGTAATGTTATGTTTTCGGCATTTTTTTGCTCTATCTTATAACATATTTTACGGTGATACAGAACCCTTAGTGTTCGAGTCAGACTCGCACCTGGCAGTTTGATTTTATAGACTGTAATATTATTACGATAAATATTTATATAATCGTAGGGATCGTGGGCGACTGAAAGAAGATTTGAAGAACATTGCGTTTACTTGTAGGCTGCACTAATTCACGTATTTTATAATAACTTAATTAAACTCGTAGTAGTCGTAATTCGTAAGGCGTCTTTTCCGCGTAGCGTCTCGATCTCGCATACTTCTCACTCACACCTTTTACGTTCCTTTCTACTCATCTCATATACGTTCCCGTGTCACATCCTACATTATAAATGAATGAAATACCTTGCCAAGACAAAGTGCACCTTACCTCTTCGACAGTAAGTCCGTAATCATTGGGCACCACCTCGCGGTACTTGAACCTAGTGGGCAGTTCACCACCGATCACATCTTCGCAGTCCATCTTGTAATACTCCTCCATATATTGTTCGTACGTTTTGTCCATTTCTGGGATGAATTTGGGCTTCTCTGCAAGTATAAGGATTTTTTTGGATTTTACTCCATTTTCATATTTATGCCCGGGTATGAAAATGTATAGAAGTAAAATCAAACGTTAAACGTTATGTGTCACAAGCTACAGTTAGTTAATTTTATTTTTCATAGGTAGGGTCCAGATATGACGATAACTACCTTGACCTTGACCATGACCTTCACTTTGATCTTGACATTGACCACAATAATAATAATTCTTAAAGACTCCAGTCGTGCATCGTAACTGACACACTTTTTTTTAAAAGCTTTCTAGCAATATGTGTTGCACATTACTAGTAGTCTTGTTAACCCATCCAACTACGTGATATATGGGGTGAGTACTCCAGACACAAGCATATTCACGTCAATAGTGCAATGGGTGGCGTCTGGCGTACCGTAATGTGCCCTACCATTAAAATAAAAGAAACATTCTAATCAGTTCACAATATACGTAGTAATCGCGTAACATACATACAAAAAAAACCTTATTTTCAGAAGTC